>JANAVB010040419.1:20283260-20521847 GCA_029216955.1 Iris pallida | reverse complement strand
ACCTAAGGCTCCATCTGCTCTGTTAAAAAAAATAGATATATATGCGAACGTACAGAGTATCGAGAGAGATGGAAAGTCTTCGACGAAACCCTAACACCAACTCGCTGCCATGCCGCACCCCCTACCTGCCTCGCGTACCCTCGACCACCGTGCGGCTACCGGAGCGCCGTCGGCCGCCGAACAGACCCGCGCGCGCGTACGGGACGCGGACGGAAACGACAACACACAAGCAGCAGAGGTGCCACTTTGTCGCGGGAGTTCTTCGCACACAGTGGATCAATTCCCGAACCGATTTCTCTGGTACAATCCTAACCCATATGACTTCAACCTCCTTCTATTAGTTTGAATTTAGAAGTCCTAGGTTGCTCGATAAATCGACGCAAACTTTGTCGAAAAAATGCTTGTACATAGTTAGAAAACTGTCCCAATCACCTGTTTTGGAAGACAGTTTACGAGCAGAATATTGGCGATTTACAAAATCCATCTGAAGGCATTCATTAACAACATATAGGGCTAGAGAACCCTTTTTACAGAAATTAATTTCGATAACCGTGCGCCGAGAAATCGGTTTCCTATTTTGACAAAAACCTATTTTAAAATCAATAAAATTCTCCGATACCACGTGCGTTCTGCCAATTGGGCAATGTGGTCGTGCACCGTAAGTATCAAAAGGTGCGTAACGGCTTCGTGGACGTGTGGGCTTTGATGAATTCAAATTGGTCGCGTGTGCGCGACGAATTTGATGCGTATCCATCAAAATTCACCGTATTGGCCTCTGTCCAAATTATCTAATTACTTTGTGCACGCTCGTCAGATCGAGACGAAACTTACGCCATCAGGACCGTATCATTTTTCTGGTCCTGTGTGCCAAGTTTGGTCCGATTCTGAGACAGTTGATCGGATCACCGTTTTGCGGGCCCTACGGTCCGATTCAATGGGCGATTTTGTGCACGGCCCGTCGAAATCCAACTTTGGACATACGGTTGGGTTCGTATCAGAAAACCGGATCCGTAGACATATAGTTTGATGACTTTAGAGACCATTGACTCTGGCATGCTTTTCGGTGTAAATCGGGTCCAACGCGGACATCATTTTTGCCCAAAATTACCATTTTACCCCTGTGTCCAGAATTGGACTTAAGGACAGGCAATCCTAGCTAATTTGACTATTCTGAGAATGTTAGCAATGTCTGTTTCAGCTTTCGGAGATAATTGTGGATTTTAGACTTTTGGCGTACCAGTTGACAGTATCTTATTGGTTCTTCGCGCTGCCACCAGGCAAGTATACCTTGCCTCCCTCTACAGTTTATTTTTATGCATATAGTACACCTGTTATAGTATGTTATCTTTAGTTATCTTAGTTGTTATAGATTTATATGATACCGCATTTACCAGTTTATTGTCTTGCTTGTATATCGGTATATCATGACTTGATAGTGTAGTTATGCCAGGCTTGTTTACGTCATGGATCATGCTAGAGTTGTCCTTACTTGTGTCTTGACTGAGTCGTGTCTGCAAGTATGTGTGAGTGAACTGTTATTCTTTGTCTTTCCCACAACCTGTGAGTCCACACACGGGACGAGGGTTGTCCTTTGCACCTGCAAGTCCACATACGGGGCGAGGGTGACTTGTCTTGAAACTACCTACGAGTCCACATTCGGGGCAAGGGTTGGTATCCATTGATCTACCAGCAGTTCATTTATGCATAGTTGATCCCGTATCCGTGTTCATAGCTACCTGTCAGTAGCCACATGTCAGTTTCCTGTCTAGTTTCTGTTTATATCCTGTATATATTATTGCATGATTAAACTGTTAGATAGGCATGTTTTATGTATCTTGCTAGTCCTCTGAGGACCTGATGATCTCTTCAGGTTTAGCAACTGCGTGGAGTTAGTTAGTAGAGTGGGATGGTAGAGGATTGTGATGCATGATACAGGTATCTGCTTGTGATATTTTTTATTATCCTCTCGTGCTTTATATTCAGTACCATGATATACTATGTTTATTTATAGACTCATATCATTCTTGGAGTCTAATCGAACAATATGCTAATGGGCTGCAGACCATGACCCATACTTGTTCATTCTTGATTTACAAAATTCATGTGGATTGAGATATAGTTTAGATTAGACATGATACTCATGACCTTGACAGCATATACGTACTCGAGTCGGGCTGGAGTCCGCTCGACACGTAGCTGGCTTGCTCACGAGCTCGCATCCGAAAAGCGGGTAAGGGTCGTGACAGTTTTTATATTTATTTATATATTTGAGTTTAAGAAAATATGTACATCGAACGTATCTGATAGTTGCTTAGCTTCCTAGTCTTTACTACTAAAAATCCTAAACCTATTTCCTATATTCAGTCCACAGACTATACTAATTAGCGTACACAAAAATTCCAAAAATCCATATCAAACTTCACTTGACCTATTTGATTATAGGACAACCGAACTTGGTCCCCTGACCTAGTATTCCACTAGATCAGGTCACCCTGTAGACTTGGCTCGAACGTTCGATTTTTGAACGTTAGGGAACCGAACTCTGTTCAAGTTCGGTCCCCCAGAACCCTATAAATAGAAGAGGTTTTTTTTATTCTTATCATCTCATTCCATTCTCTTCTCAGAAGAATACAAGTATTAAATCTTGGTGTTTGAGTTTGCTTTTCTTAACTCTTTACTTATGCAAGTTATTTTATATTGCTTGCTTACACATCAGTTATTTTCTATCATAAATCTCTAAGTAGTGATTATTATTCTCCTGCAAACACACACTATATTTACCCACCCTCTAGAGGTGCTCAATGTTCCTACATAATTAAGCATATAAGTCAAAGATGACATAAATTGACCTACACAATAATATCTCATAATAGAAAAGAAAGATCAATGTAGTATGTTACCTATTGACTTATATGCTTAATTATTATAGGAACGTTGTGTAGGACTATTGAGCACATCTGTAGGGGGTGAATAGGGTATGTACGTGTGCAATAGAAAATATTACCAATTAAAAAATCATAACTATATACTATGGCAATAAAAGCAAATGATATGACAGTAAATAATTTGTAGTTAAGTAAGAGTCAAGAAGATCAAACTCAGTGACACAACAATATATACTGGTTTCCCTATGAGTGGACTAGTCCAGTCTCGAGTACTATTACTCGATGTTAATCTACTATGGCACAAGCTAATTGTGTAACGCCCCAGTCCCAAAATACGTAGGACTAGAACGTAATCATGCCAGCTGTATACATACGAAGTATATGGACCCTTGTATAAATACATAAGCTGTAAAATACAGTAATCAAGGTACTAAATCTCATCCACAAAGATAAATAATGATATAAAAGCAACTTTGAATTTGTCATGTATACAATCGTTGGGCGGAGACAAATCCACTACCAACTATGAAAGGAAATACATAATAAAAGAAAGAGTTTGGCGAGCGAAGCGAAGACGATCAAAGTGCAATCATCCTCAAAGAAATAGTGACGATCATGGCCACGGCTAGAACACCTGCGAAATACAAGAACACACATACCTGGCGAGATAACCAGGTCCTCAGAGGGACGTAACAAGATACAATAAACATGCCATATAAATACTGAATATAAAATATACCACAATCAAAGAAAGTGACAAGACATAAATAAGGTAATCTAACCATACTAAAGTGAACATGCAGTTGAGAACAAACCATTCGTCGCATGAGCCCTGGCTGTAAATAGGATATGGTTTAGTCCCCACCTGGGCACCAGTGACCTAAGCGCATGACGTTCAAAAATGACAGTGGCCAACCTGAGAGGCTCATACCCGTATCTCCAGCGGAGCTTTCGGGTTATAAGGGAAGTGCAATCGAAGCCCATACGACAAGGAAATGTCCTCCCCACCCAATGTACCTATCATGTCGCATCCACGACCATGTAACACTACTAACCGTCAAGTCTTCTAACATACAACTATTGACAGTTAGACCTAACGCACGTCCTGTACGCATCAGTGATCAGCCCACATGCAAGTCCGTAGGCTATATGCTACTCACAACTCACACATCTCGTGGCACATCAGTGTCAAAGTTTATGTAATGCACTAAACTAGTGGTAGTCCCTTAACTCTAGGTCCATATGCAATCAAAGAATAAATAACAAGGTACAACTAATATCACTGAGCAGGCAGTAATCAAGAACTTGAAATAAATGAACAGTGACATGTAATAAAATGCAACTAAAAATAAACAGTATAATGGCAAGGTATCTTGCCTGGTGTGTCGTCGAGTGTGGTGCGATGATCCGACAAGTCATGTTTGCCAATAGCCGATGTGCAAGGGTCCAAAATTTACAAGTAAATAGGAACGATGATCAGTTACGAACAAGATAAGATAAGTGAGAAAATTTATGCAAAGAATTACATATATTATTTTTGGAAAATACGTATAAACTTGAAACCATGTTAGTAAAGTTAATTTTGGCAACCATTTGAAATATAATCGATTTAGGCTAAAATAGGATTTCTAGTCTGTATTTTAATAGTAAAAATAATTTAGATAATTATTTAAAATACTAGAAATATTTTATAATTTTGAACTATCCCTTGAAATTAGCTAAAAATAATATAATAATATTTTTCTGACGATTTCCACAATAATACATACATTAAAAATACTATTATTATTAATAAGTACTAATACCCATATCATAAAAATAATAAAAATTTACAATAATAAGAATAATAAGAATAAGAATAATAATGCCAATAATAAGAATAATAATAATAATAATAATAATAATAATGATAATAACAGTATTAATATTACTACTACTAATAATAATACTAATAATAATAATAATATTTATAATAGTATTAAGAGTCCTGCTCTTTTAAGAAACCAGAGAAATAGAGGGAGAGAGAGAGTAAGTAGCTTTTGGGGAAAGGAAAGTTGAGGGGAAGAAGGGCTTACAGGGGTTCGGCCGGCTCGTCGGCGGCGAAGCGCCATGGGCGGAAGGTCGTGGGGGCTGGACTGGAACGGAGACGCGGTGGCGAGCGCGGAAGGGTGGCGGTCGTACGCCGGGGTTTGGGCGGCGGGAGCGGCGACCGGGGTTTTGTGAAGGCGGTGGACGTTAGCGGTCGGAAGACGCCGAGATGTGGCATCGGCGGATCAGTTCCTCGCCGGAGTGGGGCGACGACCGCGGCAAGTCGGAGGCGCTGGAGGAAGGAGAGAGGGGGCGGCGACTGTGCAGCCGGGGGAGGCGGAGAACTCAGAGGGCGTGGAGGAGCTCCAGCACGGCAGGGGTCCACGCGGTCTGGCGCAGCGTCGGAGATCCCCAGCGGTGTCGGCGCGCACGCCGGCGACTCCTCGACGGTGGTACGGGAACGTCGAATCTCGCAGGCCGAGGTGAGAGTTTCTTCCCCCTTCTCCTATTTTTGGTGGTGGCGGTGGTGATGGGTTCGGAGGAGAGGGTGAGGACGCAGTGGCGACGGGTCTGGGGTGACCACGGTGGTGACTCGCAGTTTTTTCGGTGAGACGGCCGGTGGCGGATTTGGGTGCGGGTAACGGTGGTTGTGGAGGTGTGTGGTGGTAGCGTAGAGGAGATGGTCGGGGAGTGGTGAAGATGATGACGATGTTGGTGATGTTGTGGCGTTGGCAAAGTCGTTGGCGCCGATGGGTTTGGCGAGGGCTTCGGTAGTGGTGGTGACGGTGATGGTGGGGGTAAAGTCAGAGGTGATGATGGCAGTGGCGGAAGTTGCCACGATGGAGAGGTGGCAGAGAGACGATCGGGGAGTCGCGACATCGGGAAGCTGCTGTTAGGACGAGGGATTAGTTTAGAGGTAGGGTTAGGATTTGATTTGTGTCGGGGTGTGTCCGACACGAAATTTGATGTACTTGTATAATATGGAATAAGAACGGTGGACACAGACACGATGCACATCTGTTGATGGTAGAACTTTCTGGAGGAGTACCTCTCCTTTTATAGGAGGTGGGAATTTCCAGTTGGATAGGGATTGGGAGAATTTAAATTCCCCCTAGATAATATCATATTATATTTAAATTTGCTTTAAACTTTAAATTGTTCAAATCCAAATCTAACATAAAACCTCCACTCATTTAATTCAAATTCCAATGAAATCTTTTCTAATTTAAATTAGCATATTTAATCAAATATTAAAATCAACAAAATCTCAAGTATCGTTTTCATAATTAAATAAATATAAAAATAATTAATTTCAAAAATCACGATAAATACTTAAATGTTAAATTATAAAATAGCTTTTATAGATAACAAAATATTTTAAAAATCAGCTTGCAAATTTTGCAAAATATTTGCAATACTTTTCATATAAAGCACAATTTTTCAAATCACCATTTATTTTTAAATGACGAACAAAATAACTCTTTTTATAATTAAAAATATTTACCACATATTATTTGAAAATTAAATTCTTCTATATATAAAATCTCTAATAAAATGTTTTACAAAAATATGTAACTCGCACATATTCGCATTCGACGAGCAATTACGAAACGCAAATCTCGCACGCTACAACAATGTGAATTCATATGCGACATGTAGATACGAAGTATAAAATAATTACAATAATATTTTTAAAAAATCGTAGAAGAAATTTAGGGGGTTTACATCCTACCCAACTTATAAGAATTTTGTCCTCAAAATTTAGGAATAACTTGAGTAGGTAGGACTGGAAAGGTACAAGAGTTTCTAAACGCAAAAACATGATTATATTTCAAGCAAGGAGTCAAAAGGAATCCAATGAAAATAGGCAATTTGGAATAATTACAATTTAGAGGACTGGGAGAATAAAATCACGGGTTTAGAATAGAAAGTGATCACATGCCTGACATCCCATTCAGTATCTAAATTGGACCGAAGATAACATTTATTTTATAACCGTTCAATCTCGCAATTAGATGATAACATTCATTGTTTCAAACTTTGATCAATAACCCAATATATAACTTACGTTCAAGATCGTCAATTTTGATAATTTAACAACTTACCAATAATGCTTTTATCATCACTAGCTCTTCACAAATCTTCTCAAATTTTATATTTCACCAAATTTGAAATTTCCTTGAACGCATATCATTTTCTTCTTTACTCCATTTGAGACTTGCTCTCTTAAACATCAACTTTCAACACATTGATTCCAAATATATATTTTTAATCTAATATTTCATAATAAAAATTCAATAATTTCGGGAACCTTCAGTTCAATAAATCTCTAATCTTCATCTTCCAACATACATATATATATATTGATCTCTCTTCTTCCGTTGGCTAAATTTCGTCTTTCATAATTTCCTGAAAATTTAAATTTAATAACTCAATTAGTCGGAGCAATCAAACTCTATCTTAGTCATGAAACATCATATTCGTAATCATCATAAAATAAAATTTCCTTAGGATATCAAGAATTTTCACTTTTTAATATTGGGTAGCTTCGAGATCTACTACATCAACATCCTACTTATCACCTAATAAAAATTTCTCAATAATGGGTTTACCTTGAAGAACCGATTTGTCTCCTTCAAAAAATGATAGCACCTTTCTCAATTTCGCCACAAAATTCCACTTATGCATATTCAATCACATTAATTAATTTTACCACAATTCTCCTCGATGAGTTTTCTAATCTAACCTCTACTAACCGAGGGATGTCATGATCATACTTTCTTCCGTCTAAGGGGATCATACAAGGATCAAGGTTGCATAAACAATGGAGAAATCATAGTGAAATATGAGTAAGCAATTTAATTGGAAGGGAGAAAAGTAAGTGTTGCTAATATTGCATGAAGAGTAAAAGGTGTTATGGGTCTAAGTAAATCAAGTTAATACAAGAAAATAAAATGACAAGGGTTAAGCAGTCAAGATAAAACACAAGGTTAAGCATTTAACGGATTTAGTAGATCGCAATCGGGCCGAAGATTTAAGTCGAGATTGAGTCCATATATGCAGTCAAAAGTATATCGGTACCACGGTAAGGGTTATAGTCTAGTCTTTATGACCCGAAAGTTGTATCATAAAAATAGAGTACAAGGGGACGTGTTTTAGTGGGTCATGATATACCTATATGAAGGTGAGCTCGTCTAGGTCTTGTGTGTGAAATTGGTTGGAAGGAAAAGTCTAGTGTAGTGCTCCAATTATCAAAGTCACGATAGGGAACGCCAAATGATCAAAATAGAAAGTGGGTTTCATAAGGTACTAATTAATGCACAAAAATAAAAGGTTAAAGCACAGAATAAAGATAATTTAGGAAATCTTGTAGATCAAGTTACGATAAGTTAGAGGCACAGTTTCTAGAGGGAAGATAGTCTCATAGATAAGGGTATGGTCAAGGGAATGATTCTAATCGTTTCTAAGTTTTAAACAATTAGATGGTCACGAATAAAGATCTAGATTTGAGGGAAGGTCATGTAAGTCAAAAATATGTTCATCGGTTTGGTCGCTGACTAACTATACTTGTGTATATGCAATATCATAATCATAGGTGGCATGGCATTCTAATATAGAATACTTCTATCTCACTAGGGTGACCTTACTTGTTTCTTGGTCCTTCACCAATATATGATCTAATCTAAAATTTCAAGTTTCTCGAGGGTCTCTCAATAAAATTTCCAAGATATTCCACCAGATTTCCTAATCATCTTAGGCTGTAAATGTTTAACCCAAATTTAAATCTCTAATCAATCTCAAAATAACCCTTGTATATCGCAAATCGAATAATAAATTTTTTTCCAAAATCTTAAACTTAACATTTAAATAAGTTTATCAGCCGAAATTCATACTACAAAATGGAAGATTTAAATAACTCCCGAATTTAATTCTCTATCCTTCAAATGTGTATATCTAGCTTCCAATAAGCCACAACTATTCTTCAACCTTTTTTTTCAGCAAAATTTAAATATCCATAATCAAGGCTTTTAAAATCGAAATCTAAATAACTTTATAATTTATAGATCATATGACGTAATTTAATTCAAAAAAAAAATTTTACCAAAATTTATCAATCATCCTCAAATTTTGGTCAATCGTAAATCATACTTCCACATTTAAAAATTTTATGATCCTTTTCCAAATCAATTTATATCCTTCCAAAAAGATGTATAGCTATAACTCGATAATCATAAATGCTCAAAGACCTTCAAAAGTCAAAACGCAAATCAAATCAATTTGTTTTCTCGATCTAGCTATCCTCTTGTGTATATCACATTGTAATATCAAAATAAAATTCCAACTATCTTTTGGAAGCGATAATATGCTACTACCCAACTTGGAATTAACTAATCCTTAAGATCATATTTTTAGGAAAATAACTGCCTTTATAACTCAAATAAAATCTCTATACATATTAATTGTCAATGCAATCCATCTAGCCATGTGTTTAACCTATGGCATATACTAGTGTAGTTATCTTACTAAACACGAAACTAAGAATTTACGGTAGAAGGAGTCAAGCAAGATACAAATCAAGGAGGTCGAACGAGAGTTTGGAATTTGAAGTCAAGAAAGGATGTCGAGTAGGTGGATGAGATTCTAGACTCTAATCCTATATTGCAGGCCCGTTCGGTACAGTCATGTAACTGAAACGGCAAACTTGACCTGCATGGGCCACCACAAAAACATGTAACGCCCCAGTCCCAAAATACGTAGGACTATAACGTAATCATGCCAGCTGTATACATACCAAGTATATGGACCCTCGTATATATACATAAGCTGTAAAATACAGTAATCAAGGTACTAAATCTCATCCATAAAGATAAATAATAATATAAAAGCAACTTTGAATTTGTCATGTATACAATCGTTGGGCGGAGACAAATCCACTACCAACTATGAAAGGAAATACATAATAAAAGAAAGAGTTTGGCGAGCGAAGCGAAGACGATCAAAGTGCAATCATCCTCGAAGAAATAGTGACGATCATGGCCACGGCTAGAACACCTGCGAAATACAAGAACACACAAACCTGGCGAGATAACCAGGTCCTCAGAGGGACGTAACAAGATACAATAAATATGCCATATAAATACTGAATATAAAATATACCACAATCAAAAAAAGTGACAAGACATAAATAAGGTAATCTAACTATACTAAAGTGAACATGCAGTTGAGAACAAACCTTTCGTCGCATGAGCCTTGGCTGTAAATGGGATCTGGTATAGTCCCCACCTGGGCACCAGTGACCTAAGCGCATGACGTTCAAAAACGACAGTAGCCAACCTGAGAGGCTCATACCCGTATCTCCAACAGAGCTTCCGGGTTACAAGGGAAGTACAATCGAAGCCCATACGACAAGGAAATGTCCTCCCCACCCAATGTACCTATCATGTCGCATCCACGACCATGTAATACTACTAACCGTCAAGTCTTCTAACCTACAACTATTGTCAGTTAGACCTAACGCACGTCCTGTACGCATCAGGGATTAGCCAACACGCAAGTCCGTAGGCTATATGCTAATCACAACTCACACATCTCGTGGCACATCAGTGTCAAAGTTTATGTAATGCAGTAAACTAGTGGTAGTTCCTTAACTCTAGGTCCATATGCAATCAAAGGATAAATAACAAGGTACAGCTATTATCACTGAGCAGGCAGTAATCAAGAACTAGAAATAAATGAACAGTGACATGTAATAAAATGCAACTAAAAATAAACAGTATAATGGCAAGGTATCTTGCCTGGTGTGTCGCCGAGTGTGGTGCGATGATCCGACAAGTCATGTTTGCCAATAGCCGATGTACAAGGGTCCAAAATTTACAAGGAAATAGGAACGATGATCAGTTACGAACAAGATAAGATAAGTGATGAAATTTATGCAAAGAATTACATATATTATTTTTGGAAAATACGTATAAACTTGAAACCATATTAGTAAAGTTAATTTTGGCAACTATTTGAAATATAATCGATTTAGGCTAAAATATGATTTCTAGTCTGTATTTTAATAGTAAAAATAATTTAGATAATTATTTAAAATACTAGAAATCTTTTTATAATTTTGAACTATCCCTTGAAATTAGCTGAAAATAATATAATAATATTTTTCTGACGATTTCCACAATAATACGTACATTAAAAACACTATTATTATTAATAAGTACTAATACCCATATCATAACAATAATAAAAATTTACAATAATAAGAATAAGAATAATAATGCCAATAATAAGAATAATAATGCCAATAATAAGAATAAGAATAATAATAATAATAATAAGAATAATAATAATAATAATAATAATAATAATGATAATAACAGTATTAATATTACTAATAATAATAATAATACTAATAATAATAATATTTATAATAGTATTAAGAGTCCTGCTCTTTTAAGAAACCAGATAAATAGAGGGAGAGAGAGAGTAAGTAGCTTTTTGGAGAAAGGAAAGTCAAGGGGAAGAAGGGCTTACCGGTGTTCGGCCGGCTCGTCGGCGGCGAAGTGCCGTGGGCGGAAGGCCGTGGGGGCTGGGCTGGAACGGAGACGCGGTGGCGAGCACGGAAGGGGGGCGGTCACGGGCCGGGGTTTGGGCGGCGTTCTCCTGGCGGCGGGAGCGACGACCGGGGTTTTGTGAGGGCAGTGGACGCTGGCGGTCGAAAGATGCCAAGATGTGGCGTCGGCGGATCAGTTCCTCGCTGGAGTGGGGCGACGACCACGGGAAGTCGGAGGCGCTGGAGGAAGGAGAGAGGGGGCGGCGACTGTGCGGCCGGGGGAGGCGGAGAACTCGGAGGGCGCGACGGAGCTCCAGCACGGCAGGGGTCCACGCGGTTTGGCGCATCGCCGGAGATCCCCAGCAGTATCGGCGCGTACGCCGACGACTCCTCGGCGGTGGTACGGGAACGCCGAATCTCGCGGGCCGAGGTGTGAGTTTCCTCCCCCTTCTCCTATTTCTGGTGGTGGCGGTGGTGATGGGTTCGGAGGAGAGGGTGAGGACGCAGTGGCGACGGGTCTAGGGTGACCACGGTGGTGACTCACAGTTTTTTCGGCGAGACGGTCGGTGGCGGATTTGGATACGGGCAGCGGTGGTTGTGGAGGTGTGTGGTGGTAGCTTAGAGGAGATGGCTGGGGAGTGGCGGAGATGATGACGATGTTGGTGATGGTTGTGGCATTGGCGAAGTCGTTGGTGCCGATGGGTTTGGCGAGGGCTTCGGTAGTGGTGGTGACGGTGATGGTGGGGGTGAAGTCAGAGGTGATGATGGCAGTGGCGGAGGTTGCCGCGATGGAGAGGGGGCGGAGAGACGATCAGGGAGTCGCGACATCGGGAAGCTGCTATTAGGACGAGGGATTAGTTTAGAGGTAGGGTTAGGATTTGATTTGTGTCAGGGGGTGTCCGACACTGAATTTGATGTACTTGTATAATATGGAATAAGAACGGTGGACACAAACACGATGCACATCTGTTGATGGTGGAAGTTTCTGGAGGAGTACCTCTCCTTTTATAGGAGGTGGAAATTTCCAGTTGGATAGGGATTGAGAGAATTTAAATTCCCCCTAGATAATATCATATTATATTTAAATTTGCTTTAAACTTTAAATCGTTCAAATCCAAATCAAACATAAAACCTCCACTCATTTAATTCAAATTCCAATGAAATCTTTTCTAATTTAAATTAGCTTATTTAATCAAATATTAAAATCAACAAAATCTCAAGTATCGTTTTCATAATTAAATAAATATAGAAATAATTAATTTCGAAAATCACGATAAATATTTAAATGTTAAATTATAAAATAGCTTTTATAGATAACAAAATATTTTAAATATCAGCTTTCAAATTTTGCAAAATATTTGGAATACTTTTCATACAAAGCACAATTTTTCAAATCACCATTTATTTTTAAATGACGAACAAAATAACTCTTTTTAGAATTAAAAATATTTACCACATATTATTTTGAAAATTAAATTCTTCTATATATAAAATCTCTAATAAAATGTTTCACAAAAATATGTAACTCGCACATATTCGCATTCGACGAGCAATTACGAAACGCAAATCTCGCACGCTACAACAATGTGAATTCATATGCGACGTGTAGATACGAAGTATAAAATAATTACAATAATATTTTTAAAAAATTGTAGAAGAAATTTAGGGGGTTTACAAATTGAGAGCTTGCAGTCACTTACAACAGCGTGCTTGGCGACGAGCGTACCCCTGACTGCAAAGGATGGTTTAAAAATTGGAACATTTTCTGAATGCAGCCTCCGATACAACTCTTCAACACCAAACTCTAAATTAGACAGAAACTGTACTAGCTTGGCTAAGAGTAGTATAGGCTTAATTTGAAAGTGTAGCTTGTAGAAAACTCTTCAGAATGAATATAGAAGAGAAGATTGAATGAATGAGTGACTTGGAAATAGAAAAGTTCTTCTCTATTTATAGTGTTTTTGTAGACCGAATTGGGCATAGTTTGGGCAGAGTTTGTATGCAAAAATCTCGTATTCGAACGTTGGATGCAGATTTAGAGGGAATACAAAATCAAACTAAAACTGACTTAGACTCGGGTCGGGTTCTGGCCGAGTTCTTCTAGGGTCAGGACAGAACAGTTTGGGACAATTTTGGTCAGGTTTTAGGCTTTTTAGTAGTGGACTTTTTAGATACATATTAATGGATAGGCAGGCTATAATTTCTGTGGACTGAGAAAAACCTAAGACAGTACCGATCCCGATCAATCATATATATTGTTCCTAGACTTAATAAAAATAAAATTACAGAAAAATATGAAAATGACATGATTTTGATTCCAATGCATTGGGTTCTTGATGACGATGTGATGTTTGTAGTTTGTTGTTGTAGGATGCATATTTAGGATGTATATGTACTTTTGACTTGAAACTTGTAAACTTGTAGCAGTATATGTATTTTGTGAATCGACCAAAGTTGACGTTGATTATCAAAATCAGACGTGATCATTAACCAATGGGCCAACAATTTCTCCCATTTTAATAATTGACAAACTTTGAGTCTATACCAAAATATAATATATAATATGTAACTTTGAAATTATATACCTGACTTGTTCTGAGTCATGAATTTTTTTAGTATATGCTCTTTCTCCCCCTTTGTCATGTACTCAAAATATGGCTCCCCTATAATTTGTGACTCCAACAACAACAAGAAAGGAATAATACCAAATATGATATTAACTAACAAGTCATCATCTCAAGTATATGAACGAGAACTTCAGTAGTAGCAGTAATAAAAACATGAGCAGTAGATAAAAAACAACTAACATAGCAAATGAAAAAGTTACTACAACTGAAGTCGAAAGTGCATAAAGCATCACTACAGTAGTTCGAAATGCAGAAAATAAAGTGTCACTACATCATCATCAACCACCAGACAATTCCACACAAAATTCTAGACCAAAACTCAAATCATCAACTATCGGTACCACCAGTAGATCAGCAGGAGGCTGTAGATCAAATTAGGCTGTCGTCGGATCATAATAAGCATACGACAGAGCATCAGCAAGTAACGGTCCATCGAAATCAGGATGACGAATGATGGTCGTCGGGGTAGTAGAATGATGTGCCATCGTCTATTGATTATCAGCCATATTTCTCAAGACCTGGGCTTGAGAAATGTGACAAAACTCAGTATCACCAATGCGAGCTAGATAGGCCTAATGTTGCTGTCCCTAGAGAGCGACAAAAGCATTGAACCTCTGATAGAGCTCGTTAATGATATGACCAGGAGCAGCAGGGCCTGGAGTGTCTGGCCAGGTGGAGGTGGAGCATCACCAAGAGGGTGAGGGAACTTCCTAGACCTAAAGAGCTTTGAAGGTGTTCTAGAGATAGGATACAACTCTAAATTGATGTGAATTTCTTGATGATAGCTGCCAAATACATAGGATAACGGAGGTTATAGCCTGCCCTCTGATAGCTGGTCATGAATGATACATAGTAGATAAATTTAAGAGCATGATCTCATCAACGGATCCCATCCTAGGTAGCAAAGATGAATAGATAATATGATAAAATTCATAAAATTGTTGGCTGAGGTGACGTGCGTACAACCGTGACCGTGAAACCGGACTCGGATGACACAACGCAACCTTAAAGGACTCACGAGTCATGTCTGCAAGAAATTGAACTTTTATAATATCGACTAGAGCGTCACTAATGTCTGACATTTGGAAGTATTCGCTCAAGTCGAAAGAGTTAAATTCAAACTCCTTACCGCTGACAGAAGAATGAATATTGTCGTCTGCTTCTTGCATATTACAGAAGAATGAATATTGTCGTCTGCTTCTTGCATATTGTAATAAAATAAGCAGACATTATTGTCATAGATTAAATTGGAAGTCTCTAGAAAATCTTAAAGTCCTAGGTTTTCAAAAGTAGTAGCATATTCCAAGAAAATGGTAAAGTTTAACATTTTTTCGTGCAAATTTTCCGATACTGAAAATGATCGAAGTAAAGGGTTGATCTTTCTAAAGATACAAAAAGAGTCAGGTCATATTCCTCACCGTTATCAGGATGAGAGGGACTGAACACATTGACAGGTTCATACTTCGATGTGGAAGATGAAGCGATGTCTCTAGTTTTCTTCCTCTTAGGAATTCTAGAAGTCATAATGAAAGTAGAGAAGAAAACAATAGAAATATACCTTAAAAGAAATAAAAAAAAGTGGTAGAGAACGCCTCCAAGGACCTTAGATCTGAAGATTTGGGAGTTTGAAGACTTAAGGAGTAGAATTTCAAAAAAGTAGGGTTAGGGTTTTTGATGCTCGGGGGCGGCTGCTCTTGGAAAAAAAGATAAATAGTAGAGAGGGGGCTGCTAGTTCACTGTTGTTTATAAAAAGCTCCCCACAGAGTTTGGCCCGGTTAGAACTCGGTCCGAGTTCGACCACTTGTATTTTAGGTCATAATTGAGTAACAAATTATAAAAATAGCATATAAACTTTATTTCTTTGATTTGATTAATATTCATTACCTTGGATCAGCTGTAGGGGCCGGATCCCACCTAGCAGTAGTCCGAAGATACTTGTCACTGTGTCGCTTAGGCTTTTATGCCTTTTTGATAGAAGAACCCTTTCGACTTATACCCAAAATAACTTCAATTAATAAATCGTTAAATATTAAGTTTTAAGCATTTCTATTAATCATAACACATTACAACTCTGAAAATTCAAGTGTGCCTAACTCTCGATGCATATAGTTGAAATGATCTTCAGCTAGTGATTTTATGAATATGTTTGCTAATGATGATCTGTGTCAATAAACTCTAAGCAGACATCCCTGTGTTGTTCGTGATCAAACAAAAAGTGATGACATATTTCTATGTGCTTAGTACGTGAGTGTCATACGGGGTTCTTAGTCAGATTAATGGTGCTGGTATTATCACAATAAATGGGTATCTTATTGTAGTACAAATTATAGTTTTCTAGGGTTTGCTTCATCCATAAAATCTGAGCACAACAACGTCCTACGGTGTTGTACTCCGCTTTATTTGTTGATAATGCTACAGAGTTTTGCTTCTTGCTAAACCCAGAGACTAAAGCTTTTTCTAGGAAATGATACGCACCGTTGGTACTTTTACGGTCTACTTTTCATCTAGCAAAATCAGCGTCGTAGTAACCGATTAATAAAAATAATGTAGTTTTGGGATACCATAAGCCGACTGTAGAAGTTAGTTCCTTTAAGGTATCGGAAGACACACTTAACAGCGTATAAGTGTAATTTCTTAGGATTAGCTTGATATCGTGTACAGATGCAAATACTAAACACGATATTAGGACGACTAGTAGTTAAGTAAAGTAAACTACCAATCATACCTCAATAATTATGCTAGTCGACTGGTTTGCCACTTTCATCATTATCTAGTCTTATTGATGTTGCCATTGGCGCGCCGATAGGCTTTACATTGTCGAAGTCATACTTCTTTAGCAAATCCTTCATGTACTTGGCTTGATTGATGACGGTTCCCTGCGAGTGTTATTTGATCTGGAGTCCTAGGAAGTAGTTGAGCTCTCCCATCATACTCATTTCAAACTCACTCTACATACATTTAGCAAAATCTTGACAAAGTTTTTTGTTAGTAGAACAAAAAATAATGTCATCAACGTAAATTTGCACAAGTAAAATTCTATCAACTGAAGATTTGATAAATAGGGTTGTATCAACTCTTCCTTTTGAAAAACTATTTTCAATTAGAAAAGCATTTAGGCGTTCATCCTATGCACGCGGTGCTTGTTTGAGTCCATAGAGCGCTTTTCTAAGCTTGAAAACTTGATCAGGTTTTAGAAAATCCTCAAAACCAGGGGGTTGCATCACAAAAACTTCTTCCTTCAAAATTTTGTTCAAAAATGCACCTTTACATCCATTTGAAAAAGTTTAATATTGTGAAAACATTCAAATGCACAAAATATACGAATGGACTCTAGTCTAGCAACAGGAGCATATGTCTTATCATAATCCATTCCTTCTTCTTGATTATAACGTTGTGCAATTAGACGTGCTTTATTACATAGAACATGTCTATCCTCACTCAGTTTATTTTGGAACACCCATTTGGTACCAATTATTGATTGACCAACAGGTTAGTTTTTTTTTTCAAATTGATTAAGTTTCTCTTGTATGGCATCAATCCAAAACTCATCAGAAAAAATATTTGCTACTGACTTAGGTTCTACTTGAGAAATGAAGGCTACATTTGTTGCTATATCTCTAGTAGAAGAACATGTACCTACTCCTTTATATATATTACCAATTACAAGTGTCTCTGATTGGTCTGGCATGAATTTTATCTTTTTCGGCAGACTCTTCAGATAACTTTTGTTGGTAGCAGTATCTTCAGGTACCTTAGATTTGCTTTGACATCTTCGTCATCACTGTCGCTAGATGTCTGACTATTGGGCTCATCAAAAGTAACATTAATAGATTTTTCAACAATCATAGATCTTTTATTGAAAATTCTATCCCTTACTCTTGGCAGCATACCCGAGAAATATCCCTTCGTATGCCTTCGAGTCAAACTTATCCAAGTTGTCCATGGTGTTTAGGATAAAACAACAATAACCAAAAACTTTGAAATAAGAAATATTTGGAATCCGTCCAAACCATAATTCATAGGAGGTTTTCTTTGATATAGGTCGAATTAATACCCTATTCAAACATGACATGCTGTACTTACAACTTCTGCCCAAAAATATTTAAGAAGATTATGCTGATTCAGCATGACTCTAGCCATATCGTTATAGTATGATTCTTCTGCTCCACAACACCATTTTATTGAGGAGTTCTAGGATAAGAAAACTCATAATAATTCCATTATTATCACAAAACTTTTTTAAAATCAGTTTTTTCGAATTTGCCCCATGGTCCCTTCGGATTCGAGTAATCATGAAGCCTTTTTCGTTTTGTACATTTTTGTAAAATACTTAAAATTCAAAAAATAGCATCACTTTTGTTTGATAAAAAGTACACCCAAGTACAATGAGAGAAATCATTAACTAAAACAAAAGTGTAGAGTTTACCGCCAAGACTAGCATCTCTACTAGGACCAAATAAATCCATATGAATTAACTCCAAAAGTCTTGAAGTACCTATAACGTTAATGGATTTAAAGGATGACCTAGTTGCTTGTTCTTTTCACAGTCCGAACATAGCATATCTCTCTTAAAAAAAAAATTGGGAGTCCTTTTACCTAATTTTTAGTACATAGCCTTGAGATAGTGTCCATGTTTGCATGTCCGGACCTCATGTGCCATAGCCAGCTTTTATCCTGATTGGCTACTTGGCACGTCCCTGTACTGTTTGTACGTTCTTGAAAAAAAACATAAATATTGTCTTCCCTGATCCTTCATATACAAAATTCCCAGTAGACATCTCATAAATAGAACATATGTCTTTCATAAAATTGATACCATAACAATTATCTGCCAAATGACTTATGCTCAATAGGTTATGTTTTAATTCTGTGACTAGACAAACATCTTTTATTCCGGGTAGGGAGACATACCAATAGTACCTATTCCTATAATATCACCTCGAAGATTGTTGCCACAGGAAACATACCCTTCTCTCTTCATCGATAGCGTAGCGAATAAGGATGAATCACCTGTCATGTGCCGCGAACATCTGCTATCGAGTATCCACTTACTTTTAGCATGAGAGGGTTCAGGGTCCACCTAAAAAATGAGTAGATATAACCTTTGGTACCCATTTCTTCACGGGTCCTTTATGATTAGTCTTAGGAATCCAAAGTATATTTATGTCAACTAGCTTTCTAGTTCTAGAGTACTGTGATATATGGCTGTGTGTACAATATTATGTGCATGTGATTGTTGAAATTGTGTTCTTGGTTTCTGTGTTGACAAATTTCTTGTGTGTCTTTCTTGCAAACCTATATGTGAAAGCATGGTTGTGAGAAACGTGTTGCTTATATGCTTTCTTTGGTTTAGTAATTTGTGGTATATGCTTAGTATTAGGACTAACCTTAGGCCGTGTAACAGGGATGACTTGTTTGCCTAACTTGATCTCTAACTTTTTAGATATTGTATAAGACTCCTCGAATTTAACAGTCATATCCGTGAGTCTTTGCTCAGTGACTAGGTGTCTCTTCTTCTCACTACAAGAATAAGGGCTTTTCTTGATAGTGATTCCCCGTCAAGAAATGGGTATCTTGACGGTTGCAGATCCGTCAACTAGGCCGGAGTCAAGAAAATGGCCCCCCTTTCTTGACGGTCGTTAGAAGGGCTTTTCCTGACGGTTTTTGGCCATCATATGAAGTACTTTTCTTAACTTTTTTTAGCCGTCAAGATAGCAGTTTTTATAAAGCGTCATTATAGAAAAAAACTTTTCTTAACTCCGGCCTAGATGACGGTTATTAGCCGTCAAAAAAAGCATTTATTCACAGGCTATTATGCAGCATGATTTGAATTAAAATTGATGTTTGACAACCGTCAAGAGAAGCTATCCAAAGTACCGTCAAGAGAAGCTTGCCAAAATTCCATCAAGAATTATATATAATATTAATCAAACACACATAATATCAATCTAGAAGCTACACATATCAAATTACTATAAAACCCAAATTTTATATTAACAAACTGTATTGTTCATACAACAAAAACTTCCAATACACATCCCATCACATGTATTCTTCACTTGTCGGACCACAACATAATCTATCCATAAAGTACACATATCCCATATTTGTTGTTTCCATACCACTTAAACATCCAAACCACAAACATCCATCACTTGTCACCACAAAACATAATCCAACCATACAAAATAAAACCAAAAAAGTACCAAACCAGACCGAAGCACATCCCTCCCATATCCACAGCATTTCCCTATTCATAGCATGTACCTTCATTTTTCAGCGAGTTTCTGAGAGAACAAGAACACAAATTATCAATACTTCCCTACATGTTCTTATATAGATATTGAACTAAGTATTACAAAATTATCAATACGGTTTCACTTTATAGTAAAAAAGAAAGTGATGCCTTAACAAAAGTAAGGTCCAAATGGACATAGTCAATAAATGTTTGAGACAAATGATAGTCAACTAAATAATCCACTGATACTCAAAAAAAAGTATAACATAAAAAAACAACATGGACAGAGAAATTTGATAGAGAAAGTATGGGCTCAGAATTTAGTAAAGGCTTCTTGGAAAATATTTCCAACCCCAATTAGTAGCCAATAAACCATTCCTTTCTTTATGAAACTGATACTCAGAAATTTTAAGTGTGGTATTAATACCCAGAAAAGGCAAAACTCTTTATGAAAGTGATACTCCAAGTTAGAATTAAGCATTGAATGTCAAGTATATATTTCAACCACTAGAAACCAGAATGATATATAGTACTAGTACATTCCTCCATGTTAGTGAATAGCTTCCACACTCTAGTGCAGACAGCCTGGGTTCAGAGGGTTTGGCCACAAACCAAACTGTCTCGTCTCTCTCTCACTCCCACCCTCACCCATTTGTACTGTTGTACACAATCTTTGTGCACATACAGAAGTACCTACTAGGACAGCACACAAGTACACAGTTTATGCATACATGCAGATTCTTGTACCTCCCAACACATCAACACATATAGGTGTACACTGTCACCTAAGGTATCAAGTCAGTAGTTTTCAGTGATAGAGAATGATGTAAAGTGTGCAACACGATACCCTCTTTCAATTCAAATTCCATTTCCATTTCCATTACCAATGTCAATTGTATTCCAATGTCAAAATTGTATTCCTACATGGAAGAAAAAAAAAGATCGAGAAATAGAACCATTATTTGTTAGCCAACTAGGAAGCTTCATGAAAGTATTATTTGGTAGTGCAATTATCGAGAAATAGTAGTACTTAAACCAACTAAACTTAAATAACATTATAGCAGTAGCAGTACATGTGCACTGATACCTGCTAGATACGACATGAGGTAATCATGGTGATCCAAGATGAGGATATTATTGTCTCAGTAGCAGTACATCTAGCATTATATAACTAAACAATTGGAGGTACCTCGTAAGAGACTTATCTCCGAAAATATCTTTTTGAACAAATTTGCAAGTCCACAAGCCCACCTATGTTGTTGACACCAGTAAGCCTTGTATATGCTTGGCAATTCATTCTTCACCCACATATGTTGTTGATACATTGAAGGCTACTTGATAACACTGCGCGCATGATCTAAGTTGAGATGGATCATGGTAATAGAATTAAAGCAAGGATGACTGAAGTAGGACACTTCTAATGTTCTTAATAAAGTAGAATGGCAAGAAGGATATTTTGACTTCCTCACTTACTGTATCAAAGAAGTAAGTTTTGTAAGAAATTGTATTACATGACAGGCTTTACAATATTAATTCAAGTTAAAGCAATAAAATGCCAGGATAACAGTAAAAATGAGGTAGATGTATTAAATAAAGGTTAAAAATAAGGAATCATATAATATGTGTGTTAAGGCCCGTCATATAAAGTATTAAACTATATGCTTTGGTTTTATTTGTATAATTATCAATTTTGGATGTTTAAGATGTATGAAAAAAATGATTAATTATACAAATAAAATGTTTAAGATGTATTAAACCAAAATAGGTAGTAAAAATGAGGTAGATGTATTAAACTGATAATTACAAATACTGTAGGTGATGTACATGTGAACTGATTTTCTTGGCAATGTTGCCTATAAGCCAGCTTGAACTAGCACGATAGCATGAACGTAGTGTTGTCTGTCATGGACGAGTTGAGCTTACAAGTGCAAGACTACAAGAATCCTGCGAAGCATCACAGTGTGATGGCAAGACTATATATAATTCCACCAGACAATCATGGATGTGATCTAATAAGTTGCACGATTCATGGCTAAATACTTGAACCATTTCACAAGAGAGGTGATTATTCTGAAATTCGTTAACTACTCATGAAGAGACATAAACTTCCAAGTTTCCTAGTAAGGAACAAAAGCTATTGCATAATAAGAGAAATTGCATGTTGATTCGT
Organism: Iris pallida; assembly: GCA_029216955.1. Lineage (NCBI taxonomy): Eukaryota > Viridiplantae > Streptophyta > Magnoliopsida > Asparagales > Iridaceae > Iris > Iris pallida. The sequence continues at coordinate 20,499,349 of JANAVB010040419.1, read as the reverse complement.
CAGTGGTGACCACAGGGAGTTAAAAGAATTACCTTCAAAGGTTAATGATTCTCCATGTTTAAAATATTCCCTCATAGAAGGATTACTGCCATCACATTACTCAAGATAGGCAAACCATTAGTCTTTTCTTGAAATGAAGCTGCCAAGACTTTGTACCTACAACAAGAGCACACCCAAGTAAGAAAAGTATAGTAGTCTATACATTATCAGAGGAAATAGCTATACAAAAGTAAAAAAATGAAACGTTGCAAAGTCTATTCAATTTCAAACCACTGCTATTTTTATAAACTAGTTATTTGTTTATTTAATCAGCAAAATTTATAGCCTCTCTAAGGATTTCTACAAACACAAAGTTTGCAAATAACTTGTTTTTTTATGCTAGATCCTGTGAAGAAAATAACTGCAAAAACACAATATTGGCGTGGACGGGCCTTCAGGGAGTATCAACAGTCATATTCCCGAATGGCGAAGGCAAATAGCCATCAGTTTGACTATACAAAGGTTTAACAATTAACAATGTTTTCTGGGACATAAATCTAGGCAAGGATGAATAAGTTCAATTTTGTTGCCTTTAATTTCACAAGTATTAGCTGCATCAATACATCATCCTCACCACATGTGTGAACATAATGGAAATTTCAGTTTTGTATTGAGGTTGTCTAGTGCAAAGTATATTTTATCGGGTACCACCATTATTTTAATACATAGCCTCCGTCCCATCTCTGCCTCCGGAAACTGTAGTTCTTGGATGGTACACCAATAAAGATCAGGTTCTGGATTTGCGAAGCTTGCTTCTTATATATTGCTATGGGTGTTGGATTTGCGAAGCTTGTTTCCCTTAAATTTAATACACTAATATTTTCTTTCTCCATATACACACTTATTGGAGGAAATAAACCTCATGACCATGGAAGATAAAATATCCTAAACATACAACTACCTACTCAAGAAAACTCAACCAATGTAACAAGATGAAAGAAATCGACATCCAATAACAAACTAATAAATTTAGTCATATAGTATATGGTTGTAAAATTAAAATGATATTTAACTTATTGGTGTGCAAATACATGGCATTTCTGTAGAGCAATAAATTATAGATCATGCTACTGTATAAATCAAGTGAGCAGAAATAACAAAGCCAATTTGCCTCCCTATGAACTTTTATCTCTACATCAGTGACTAGTGTAACTAAGCATGAATTTGGAGAGAACCAATTTTGAATGAATTTATTCCTACAATTTTGCATGTCCACTAGAATTACTTTGGTTGTTTAACCAACCGACATGTGAAACTGCTAATAGAAATTCATACTTCTTATCACTACGAAAATGTCCCTAACATCCAGAGCACATTGATACAATAGTAAATTCAGAAGCAACAAATATGAAAAATAAGTCGAAATCTACTGCCAGGACAAAAGAGAAAACACAAGGCATACAATTGAAGAAAAAAGTTATAAAAGGTGGGATAGATAAAAACAAAAGCATTCCAATAACTAGCATGCTTGAAATTATAGTGACTCTGCTTAGAAAATTATCCGGCATAGATATATCGTATAGTAAATCACCATAATTAATTACATATTAAATCAACCCATATTTAATATACCTTTTTCGAAATAATATATTAATGATAATAATTAATTTCAAAAATACAAATATATATATACACTCGCATGCAAAAATAATACTTACATAAAACACAGTTTTTCTAAATTACTAGTTATACTTGTACCATAAAATAAAATGGCCTTTTTTAAATAAAAATAAAGTTTGGCAATCCTCGGTGCGACGCATTTACAACTTCAAGCAATATAAAATATTTATCGTCTATTATTTTGAAATATTTTCTACATCTATATAATTAAAATGTTTTATAAAAATATGTACTTCGCACTAATTCGCACTTGACGAGAAATTTACGAAATATAAACTCGTACGCAACATACAAATATGAAGTACAAAAATCAATACCATATTTATTAAAAAAATTATAGTAGAAATTTAGGGGTTTTACAATAGTCCAATTTAATTTTGGCTATCTCTTCCGTGTTACCGGTAGTAGATGTCTTTTTAATGTCTTCAATAAGATTAGACAATCTGGCCACTTCGATTGTGTGTGCCTGAATCTCTTTGCGAGATTGCTTGTAGTTGTCAAACATATTTCTATGCTCTTCAAGTAGTTCGCTAAAGCCATTTTCTAACTCATCGAAAGTAAATTCATCATAAAGAGGGTTCTCAGATACGTTTTTGTATGCCATTTGTCATACATGTGTACTGATGTTGGGTCTATCCTCCACTTCTGACTCACTGGCCTCGCTTTTGTGCCAAATACTGGTATTTATATACTTTCGACCTGTTGTAGCTTTCCTGCTTGATCTCGATCAGTCGTTTGGACTGTTTTTCTTTGATAGTAGATAGTCCGTCTTCATATGCCCCGACATCTTACATCTAAAGCAGATAGATTCTTTTTGTTGCTTTTGTGGACGTCATTCTTCTTTCGGTTTGATCTCTTAAACCTTAAGAATTTTCTGAAGTTTATGACCAGCAGGGCCTGTTCATCACTATCGGAATCTTCTTTATCAGAATCATTACATGAGACTCTTCTGACTTGAGCTTTGAAGGAAATTGATTTTTATTTGGGAGTTATTTCTTAAAATTCTTGTAAGTCCAATTCATGGGTCATGAACTTGTGTAACACCCAGTTTTCCAAATGAGGGCAATTTTGAAATTTTATAATTATAATCATTTAATAATGATATTTAAATCATATTGTGATTTTTGATGATTTTTAATTAATATAAAACTATTTAAAATAGTGATTGGTGATTTTGATGGTTAACTAGCTAAACCCCAGTATTGCTAAGCCTAGAGACTAACCATGACCAAAGGAGCCTAGTCATGTGATTAGGAATTCAAATTACCTATTTTTAGCCTAAGGGTATTTTGGTCATTTTGGCAATTTTGTGAAATTGTAGTTTATATTAATTAAATATTATGCTAGCCTTTTTGTGAAACCTTAACCTAGAAGTTAACCTAACCTAGATTAGTCATGAGGTTAAATTAGGGTTAGAACATTCCTACTAAGTGCCAAGGTTAGTAATATCTAGATATTATTAGGATGAGATATTTCCTTTTGAGATATTTGTGAAAAGAAGCCTCAACCAATAGGAAGCCTTGGAATTTGTTGGAGCAACCTCAACCACTCATCTAAAACCCTAACTCTACTCATTTCAACAGCCACACAAGACCCTCCCCTCCTATAAAGTCACATTAACAAAGCCTTGGCCTCTTTTACAAACCCTAGAAAAAGCCCTACTTGTTCTTCCCTAAAACTCTCCCCATTAATCCAAATTGAGCCCAAATTGAGTCAAATCAATTGCACCATCATCCCCAACAGTAGAGGATACTTGTGGGTGCTTGCTAGCAAGGTTCGAGGACGATTGAACCGGAGAAAATCGAAGAAGACATCGAATCGAGGCTCTTTACATTGAGATTCTAGCTCTCAATAGGTAAACCTATCTACACCTATTAAAATCATAATTTTTCTTCATAGATGCATTCATTTAGGGTTCCCCTAGGTGTAGCCCAAGTTTGGTAGGAATCCGTGTCTATTTCGTGTCCGTATCGGACACGTATCGGTGTAATTGAATGGGTGTTTGATGAAATGCTTGAATGAAATGAATGCTGTTAATTTTCAAAAATAATTACATGATTTTGTAGCCCTATAGATGCTAATCACAAAAACCTAGGACTGAGCACGAAACTGTGTCGTGTCCGTGTCCAAACTTGACACGAACACGCTGCACGACACTGTCGTGCAGTGTCCTGCTGCTCGATCACGTTTTCTCCGTGTCTGTGTCACTTGGACACGTGAAATTTGACACACATCTGGGGGACATGACTGACATCCTACCCACAAAATTTCGTGGGACCTCGATGTGTGTGCGCGAAGAAATCGCGTGTGCACGTGTTTTGCCCAACACTGTGCACGTGTTTTTCGTGTCACTGATACGCATGCTTAACTTCGACACAGCCACACTTGGACACGGTGCAGGGGCATACACGTGTAGCCCTATAGGTGGCGAACACGTGGGCACGAGCACGAGTCGTGTCGTGCCCCGTGTCATGCGCATGACACGCGTGCATGCGTGCACGAGGCATTGTCTATGCATGTATCAGTCACACACTGACACTTGGATTTTGGACACTGTTTGGACACTTGGTGGGACACGAGTGACTCATGGGACTGGGGTACAAGTGGGGAATGGTTTACCAACCATTTATTGCTTATTTTAGCACGATTTTTGGTGTTCAAATTTCGAATTCCTGTTTTTACTGATACCATGTGTTCTTTTGAGATTTCTGAATTTAAATTCTGTTAACCCAATTTAAATTGGTGTTTATTTTTCATACATTGATTCATACCTGTTTAATAGGACTGATAGGTGGTTACATGTGAGATTGAGTATGGTTTGATTATGGAATGTGATTTCGAGTATGGAGAGGACTGAACTCAAGTGATTTTTATATTGAACTCCCTAAGTTATTGTTAACTGTCAATAACCTGAGAAATGTCCCTGTGACACTATCACTTGTTCTCAGGTTTCTTGGGAACAGTGAAGGGATGCTATTCCCAGTTATTCCTTGTTCTTTTATGATTCAATGTAGTTCACTGAGATGAAGAAGAACCTGAGGCATCCTCATAACTTCACTTCTATGTTAACTGTCATTTGTTCTCAGGAAATCCTGAGCTTAAGGAATAGGTTGGTGACTTGGCTTAATGTGTTGAAAACTGAGTTTTGAATGTTAAAAACCTGAGAGACAAACTGAATTGATTCTAAATTTCCATGTTATTCCTATATATGTTGTTGGTTGTTTTAAGTATTAGTGAAATTGTGTTAAAGGGGTTTTGATATGATTCCTGAAATCCTGATTTTGATTAATATATGAAAACTGAGATTAGAGAGGGACCCTTTTCACTGAAAACTGAGAATTGGTTTGTTCAATTTGAAATGCCTATGGCCATCTCATTGTTCATGCAATGACACATTAACTCCATATTCCCTGATTTTCCCTGAACTCCACACACTGTTTCCTGTTGAGCACTGACCTGAGATTCACTATGTATCCACACTCTCTAATTCCTAATTCATGTTCTTCCTTTTGACACATATATTATGTTACACACTCACACACATATGCCTATACAACTCCCTGTTAAGCTATCACCCTTTCCCTATCACCCTCTAGCCCTCTCACATACACATGCCTTTTCATCACACACACAGGCCTTGTCTCTCTACACACACACATTACTGTTTTACACTGTGCTACACACACACACACTCCTATTTACTCCTGTCAACATACACACATTAATTCCTGATATTAACCCACTGTCATGTTGCCTGTTAACATACTGTTTTCCAGATTTCAAAGACACTAGCACACACATGTCCCTACCCTATCACTCTATGTATATATATATATATTTATATATATATATACATATTTCTATATGCTAGATACAATAATGTGGTATGAATACATATATGTGTATATCATAAATTATATCAATTAGTGTATATATAAGGTGTGGGTATATGTGATATAGCCCTTATGGCCTATAGGCTATGTATATGGTACATGGCCTATGTGTATGGCATGAATGCCAGTCAATGTGTGTTGTTGACTTGTATAGCCCAGTTTTGATGTGTGCTTGCTAGTCTAGGCTTGGTTAGCCTAGTGAGACTTGACTAGACTAGGATTGACCTAGTTTGACTAGTGTAGTTGACTTGGGTTGACCCAGAGTTGACCCAGTCTGACTTGGACCTAGTTTGACCTAGACAGTTGAACAAGTTTGACTTAGAGTTGACTTTGACCTAGACTGGCCTAGAAATCATGTAGATTGCATTGTAGCTTTCATTTACCTTATTTTAAACATGTCATAACCCATACTGCTCTAATTAGGACCTTGTGACTCCGGTGCAGACATCTGATATTTTACTACTAGCAGGCGAGTACATTCTCTGATAGTTCTTTCATTTACTTGTCAATTACTGTACTTCAGTTCTAGATAGTTTTATGTGATTCTTACAACACGTATGGATATTTCTGAATTCATGTATGCGACACACATACTATTTGTCTGGCCTCTATTTCTGGAACCACTACTGGCATCACCTTCTGGAACCACTACTGGAATCACTACTGGAACCACCTACTGGAATCACTCTGGAATCTTTTGCTGGTATCATTATGTTTGGCTGGACTCATCTCTATTTCTCGTGTCGTTTCTGGATTCACTTGTACTTGTGGGCGGGGAAATATTAGAGTAGACATGTGAACATTCCCAAATACTGGAACCACTCCCTTGGAACTATTTTGGAACGATAGCCATCCCACACTTGGCCAAGTGTACGGTGTGCCGTATTACCTACAACCGTTTACATGTCGATCTCGGTATTTTAAAACACACTGTTAGAATATAGGCTGGACTCACCCTGGAATCATTGATCACTATGACTGGAATCATCCCTTATGGGATTCATCTTGTATGAGATTCATCCTATACTGGACTTACATTGGAGTTACACTGGTCTACATTGTTGTCTGGACTTTATATCATATTACCCTGGTTCAGCTAGTTCTATTTTTACAGTCTTCATTGCTATGATTCTTCTCTTGTTTAGTATTTACTTTCCTTGTACCTTAACTGTTTCTCTATACCATCACCTGTATACAAACTACCATATTCATCAATAAAACTGTCTATAACTGCTTTATAGTTCTCTGTCATTTATTTGGAATTTCTTGATGATTTGTACTCGTTCCTGTCCTGACTGGACCTGTTGAAAATATTACAGATGACTGCCCTGAGGACGTTTGCCCTACTTGCCTTGGAGCAGGAGATGGCTTAGCGACCTATGGCCCCGACACTCAGGAGTGATCGGGAGACTAGCTAGTAGACTTGGTTTAGTTTTCATGTTTTAGAATTTGAATTGTAATAACTTGAGATACGAGTTTGTTTTTGAGTTTGTTTGAGATATTATTTTAGTAGTTTATAAATGTTGTTGTTAGTCTTTAGTTATAAATTTCTGTGATATCTTATCGTTCTTAGACTGTGATTGAGATTCATTATATCTATACTTGTCCTCCGTTCGGAGTTGAGATTTGACAAGTACATTATATAATTGCGTGAGTTGTTGATTAGATAGTAACCTAGGACAGTGTTCTACCGCCGATACTGCGGCGTAGGCTGGACGTACCCACTTCTCGTGCCCTTACTCTAGGGTGCGGGTCATGACACGTTTTTAGTGGTGGCCCATGCAGGTCAAGTTTATGTAGTGGTATTCGAACTAGAGTATCACTACAGCCTGCGATAGGATTGAGAGATAGGCTTTAACGGAGAGGTACTCAATCACAGTTAGGAAAAAAAAATTCTGCTTCAATTCATGCCATCTACATATCTTACTGACTTGTCTTCTTTGCAATAAACTGTCCTCCTTTGATTTATCGATTCCTGTTCAGTATTGACTTCCTTTTCGATCTGTCTTCAGGATGGTGGAGACACGATCACATCGCTCTGGTACAGTAGCCGCTGGAGAGGGGTCTGCCACCTCTCGTCCATTGCAGCAGCCTGTTGAGACTGTAGCACCTTCTGTTCCTGATCAGACAGGAGCTGCTGTAGCCATTGGGGGTATGCCTCCACTTGTTCAGAGGATGACCCCAGTCATTTCTGAGATGTTTCAGCAGCAGCATCAGCAGCCACCTGCAGGATTGGTTGACGCTGCGCACCTATTTTTATTTGTGGAGAGGATCTTAGAGTCCCACCAGCAGCAGCAGCAGCGGCAGACTGCCAATTATCGTCAGGAGATTGACGAGGCCCACCAGCTGGTTCGTACTACAGTAGAGATGGTGACTGCTCGAGGGGAGCATCAGCAGCCTTACCGGAAGGAGAAGGATATCCAGGATTTTTAGAAGATGCATCCTAGAGAGTTCCTGGGCACAGAGGGCATCCATTTTGCAGACGATTGGATCGAGCACATCGAGGAGATATTTCGACTGGCGGAGATACCAGCTCGACTCTAGATCGAGGCAGCGGGCAGCCAGATGCAGGATTTGGCCCGTGCATGGTATCAGGCAGATCCCAGAGTAGGGGTTGAGGGCCAGACTTGGGCCCAGTTCAAGGAACTGTTTAAAGAACAGTTCTTCCCTGATGTGGCCTTGGGAGGTATCGAGGCACAGTTCGAGGCTTTGGCTCAGGGGAACCAGACGGTGGCAGAGTATGCCGGGGAGTTCTGCAGACTGGCCCGGTTCATTGATGATTTGTCTGAGAATACGAAGGCGAGGAAGTTTCGCCGGGGTTTGATTAGAGAGGTTCGGTCGCTGACTAAGAGCGACCGGAACGCTACCTACGCGGAGATATTTTTTGGGGCTATGGCAGCGGAGGACGACCTGGGGTTGAAGTTGAAGAGGGGTCGGGACTTCCAGGGTGGTAGCAGCAGCGAGGGTCAGGCCAAGAGGCCCCATGTGCAGGCTCAGCAGGCACATGCACCAGTGAGAGTACAGCCGGCACAGCATCAGCATAGAGGACAGGACCGCAGGGTGCTGACTTGTGCCTACTGCAAGAAGGCAGGACATGTTTGGGAGTCTTGTAGGAGGAGACTGAAGGTTTGTCTATTCTGTGGGTCTGGTGCTCACAAGATGATAGATTGTCCCGTTGTACCTCCCTTGGGGGAGCTAGGCCACCTGTGGCTCAGCACCAGAGGGGTGGAGCTTTTGCTATGGCAGTCGAGGAGACTGACGTTGCAGGTGACGGGTTAGCAGGTTTGACTTCCTTGTTCTTCTCTTCCACCTTCATGTGTGATTTCCATTAGTACCTGCCAGGATATGTTTGTGATATGCTAGATAGCGTAGTTACCCTGTTCGAGACTGTGGAATCACGACCAGTAGGACTGTGATTGCATGTTATCTTTCGACCTTGTTTGATTGGGGTTTGACCTAGGAGGAGTACGATCATCTTAATTTCGAGGACGAAATTCTTCTAAGGGGGGTAGACTTGTAACACCCAGTTTTCCAAATGAGGGCAATTTTGAAATTTTATAATTATAATCATTTAATAATGATATTTAAATCATATTGTGATTTTTGGTGATTTTTAATTAATATAAAACTATTTAAAATAGTGATTGGTGATTTTGATGGTTAACTAGCTAAACCCCAGTATTGCTAAGCCTAGAGACTAACCATGACCAAAGGAGCCTAGTCATGTGATTAGGAATTCAAATTACCTATTTTTAGCCTAAGGGTATTTTGGTCATTTTGGCAATTTTGTGAAATTGTAGTTTATATTAATTAAATATTGTGCTAGCCTTTTAGTGAAACCTTAACCTAGAAGTTAACCTAACCTAGATTAGTCATGAGTTGAATTTAGGGTTAGAACATTCCTACTAAGTGCCAAGGTTAGTAGTATCTAGATATTATTAGGATGAGATATTTCTTTTTGGAGATATTTGTAAAAGAAGCCTCAACCAATAGGAAGGCTAGGAATTTGTTGGAGCAACCTCAACCACTCATCTAAAACCCTAACCCTAATGATTTCAACAGCCATACAAGCCCCCTCCCTCCTATAAGTATCCCACTTAGGAAATAATTGCCTCCTTTAGAAAACCTAGAAAGAGCCTCACTTGTTCTTCCCTAAAACTCTCCCCATTAATCCAAATTGAGCCCAAATTGAGTCAAATCAATTGCATCATCATCCCCAACAGTAGAGGATACTTGTGGGTGCTTGCTAGCAAGGTTCGAGGACGATTGAACCGGAGAAAATCGAAGAAGACATCGAATCGAGGCTCTTTACATTGAGATTCTAGCTCTCAATAGGTAAACCTATCTACACCCATTAAAATCATAATTTTTCTTCATAGATGCATTCATTTAGGGTTCCCCTAGGTGTAGCCCAAGTTTGGTAGGAATCCGTGTCCATTTCGTGTCCGTATCGGACACGTATCGGTGTAATTGAATGGGTGTTTGATGAAATGCTTGAATGAAATGAATGCTGTTAATTTTCAAAAATAATTACATGATTTTGTAGCCCTATAGATGCTGATCACAAAAACCTAGGACTGAGCACGAAACTGTGTCGTGTCCGTGTCCAAATTTGACACGAACACGCTGCACGACACTATCGTGCAGTGTCCTGCTGCTCGATCACGTTTTCTCCGTGTCTGTGTCACTTGGACACGTGAAATTTGACACACATCTGTGGGACATGACTGACATCCTACCCACAAAATTTTGTGGGACCTCGATGTGTGTGCGCGAAGAAATTGCGTGTGCACGTGTTTTGCCCAACACTGTGCACGTGTTTTTCGTGTCACTGATACGCATGCTTAACTTCGACACAGCCACACTTGGACACGGTGCAGGGGCATACACGTGTAGCCCTATAGGTGGCGAACACGTGGGCACGAGCACGAGTCGTGTCGTGCCCCGTGTCATGCGCACGACACGCGTGCATGCGTGCACGAGGCATTGTCTATGCATGTATCAGTCACACACTGACACTTGGATTTTGGACACTGTTTGGACACTTGGTGGGACACGAGTGACTCGTGGGACTGGGGTACAAGTGGGGAATGGTTTACCAACCATTTATTGCTTATTTTAGCACGATTTTTGGTGTTCAAATTTCGAATTCCTGTTTTACTGATACCATGTGTTCTTTTGAGATTTCTGAATTTAAATTCTGTTAACCCAATTTAAATTGGTGTTTATTTGTCATACATTGATTCATACCTGTTTAATAGGACTGATAGGTGGTTACATGTGAGATTGAGTATGGTTTGATTATGGAATGTGATTTCGAGTATGGAGAGGACTGAACTCAACTGATTTTTATATTGAACTCCCTAAGTTATTGTTAACTGTCAATAACCTGAGAAATGTCCCTGTGACACTATCACTTGTTCTCAGGTTTCTTGGGAACAGTGAAGGGATGCTATTCCCAGTTATTCCTTGTTCTTTTATGATTCAATGTAGTTCACTGAGATGAAGAAGAACCTGAGGCATCCTCATAACTTCACTTCTATGTTAACTGTCATTTGTTCTCAGGAAATCCTGAGCTTAAGGAATAGGTTGGTGACTTGGCTTAATGTGTTGAAAACTGAGTTTTGAATGTTAAAAACCTGAGAGACAAACTGAATTGATTCTAAATTTCCATGTTATTCCTATATATGTTGTTGGTTGTTTTAAGTATTAGTGAAATTGTGTTAAAGGGGTTTTGATATGATTCCTGAAATCCTGATTTTGATTAATATATGAAAACTGAGATTAGAGAGGGACCCTTTTCACTGAAAACTGAGAATTGGTTTGTTCAATTTGAAATGCCTATGGCCATCTCATTGTTCATGCAATGACACATTAACCCCACATTCCCTGATTTTCCTTGAACTCCACACACTGTTTCCTGTTGAGCACTGACCTGAGATTCACTATGTATCCACACTCTCTAATTCCTAATTCATGTTCTTCCTTTTGACACATATATTATGTTACACACTCACACACATATGCCTATACAACTCCCTGTTAAGCTATCACCCTTTCCCTATCACCCTCTAGCCCTCTCACACACACATGCCTTTTCATCACACACACAGGCCTTGTCTCTCTACACACACACATTACTGTTTTACACTGTGCTACACACACACACTCCTATTTACTCCTGTCAACATACACACATTAATTCCTGATATTAACCCACTGTCATGTTGCCTTTTAACATACTGTTTTCCAGATTTCAAAGACACTAGCACACACATGTCCCTACCCTATCACTCTATGTATATATATATATATATATATATATATATATATATATATATATATATATATATATATATATACATATTTCTATATGCTAGATACAATAATGTGGTATGAATACATATATGTGTATATGATAAATTATATCAATTAGTGTATATATAAGGTGTGGGTATATGTGATATAGCCCTTATGGCCTATAGGCTATGTATATGGTACATGGCCTATGTGTATGGCATGAATGCCAGTCAATGTGTGTTGTTGACTTGTATAGCCCAGTTTTGATGTGTGCTTGCTAGTCTAGGCTTGGTTAGCCTAGTGAGACTTGACTAGACTAGGATTGACCTAGTTTGACTAGTGTAGTTGACTTGGGTTGACCCAGAGTTGACCCAGTCTGACTTGGACCTAGTTTGACCTAGACAGTTGAACAAGTTTGACTTAGAGTTGACTTTGACCTAGACTGGCCTAGAAATCATGTAGATTGCATTGTAGCTTTCATTTACCTTATTTTAAACATGTCATAACCCATACTGCTCTAATTAGGACCTTGTGACTCCGGTGCAGACATCTGATATTTCACTACTAGCAGGCGAGTACATTCTCTGATAGTTCTTTCATTTACTTGTCAATTACTGTACTTCAGTTCTAGATAGTTTTATGTGATTCTTACAACACGTATGGATATTTCTGAATTCATGTATGCGACACACATACTATTTGTCTGGCCTCTATTTCTGGAACCACTACTGGCATCACCTTCTGGAACCACTACTGGAATCACTACTGGAACCACCTACTGGAATCACTCTGGAATCTTTTGCTGGTATCATTATGTTTGGCTGGACTCATCTCTATTTCTCGTGTCGTTTCTGGATTCACTTGTACTTGTGGGCGGGGAAATATTAGAGTAGACATGTGAACATTCCCAAATACTGGAACCACTCCCTTGGAACTATTTTGGAACGATAGCCATCCCACACTTGGCCAAGTGTGCGGTGTGCCGTATTACCTACAGCCGTTTACATGTCGATCTCGGTATTTTAAAACACACTGTTAGAATATAGGCTGGACTCACCCTGGAATCATTGATCACTATGACTGGAATCATCCCTTATGGGATTCATCTTGTATGAGATTCATCCTATACTGGACTTATATTGGAGTTACACTGGTCTACATTGTTGTCTGGACTTTATATCATATTACCCTGGTTCAGCTAGTTCTATTTTTACAGTCTTCATTGCTATGATTCTTCTCTTGTTTAGTATTTACTTTCCTTGTACCTTAACTATTTCTCTATACCATCACCTGTATACAAACTACCATATTCATCAATAAAACTGTCTATAACTGCTTTATAGTTCTCTGTCATTTATTTGGAATTTCTTGATGATTTGTACTCGTTCCTGTCCTGACTGGACCTGTTGAAAATATTACAGATGACTGCCCTGAGGACGTTTGCCCTACTTGCCTTGGAGCAGGAGATGGCTTAGCGACCTATGGCCCCGACACTCAGGAGTGATCGGGAGACTAGCTAGTAGACTTGGTTTAGTTTTCATGTTTTAGAATTTGAATTGTAATAACTTGAGATACGAGTTTGTTTTTGAGTTTGTTTGAGATATTATTTTAGTAGTTTATAAATGTTGTTGTTAGTCTTTAGTTATAAATTTCTGTGATATCTTATCGTTCTTAGACTGTGATTGAGATTCATTATATCTATACTTGTCCTCCGTTCGGAGTTGAGATTTGACAAGTACATTATATAATTGCGTGAGTTGTTGATTAGATAGTAACCTAGGACAGCGTTCTACCGCCGATACTGCGGCGTAGGCTAGACGTACCCACTTCTCGTGCCCTTACTCTAGGGTGCGGGTCGTGACAACTTGCCCATCAGTGTCTCCAATGTCATCGTGATGAGGTCGTTTCCTTGTATGATCGCGGTAGCCTTCGAGTTTCAGTTCTTTGTTAAAGCCCGTAGTATCATGAACCTAATATTCTCATGATTGTTGTAATCCTTACCAAGAGATTGTAGAGGATTAATAATTTCAAGGAATTGAGTTAACATATGTGTAATTGACTCACCATGTTTTATCTTGAATGATTTGTATTCCTGTGTCAATCTATTGATTTTGGATTTCTTTACTGGGAAGTCCCTTCATGTGTTACCTCGAAAAGTCTCCAAATTTCATTAGATGTCATATAGGTTGATACGTGATTAAACTCGATTTTCAATTGTACAGAATAGTGCATTGATGACTTGTGCATCTAGACTAGCCTATGTCTTTTCATCCTCAATATATTTGTCATGGGGCTTGTCTACTAATACACCATCAATTACTGTTCTAGGTGGTTTCTTGTAATCGTCTAAAACTATCGGCCAAAGTTCAAAGTCCAGTGACTTTGGAAAAAAACTAATGCGTATTTTCCAGTAGGTATAATTTATTCCATCAAATTGTTGGGGCCTATTTGTGGATTGTCCTTCACCGTTGAATATAGATTTAAAGGCTGCTTTATATATATATACTCTATAAACGGTTATGTATATGTATAACTCGCTCTGTTATAAATTATAGGACCATTGAGCATCTCTAGAGGGGAGGTAAATAGAGTGTCTGCGTGTGCAGCAAAAAATATCACCAATTTAAAAATTAGAACTATGGCAGGTAAAACAAAATGATATAAGAGTAAATAATTTACAGTAAAGTAAGATTCAAGAAGATCAAATCAGTGACACAGTGATATATATTGGTTTCCCTCTGAGAGGACTAGTCCAATCTCGAGTACTCTTACTCGATGTTAATCCACTATGGCACAAGCTAATTGAGAGCTTGCAGTCTTTTACAACACCGTGCTTGGAGACGAGCACATGACCGACTCCAGAAGGCAACTTGAAAAATAGAATATTTTTTTAATGCAGCCTCCGATATAACTCTTCAACACCAAACTCTAGATTAAAAAGAAACTATACCAACTTGGCTAAAAGTAGGGCTTGATTTGAAAGTATAGCTCGTAGAAAATACTTGGGAATGAGTATAAAAGAGAAGATTAAATAAATGAGTGATTTGGAAATGGAAAAGTTTTTCTCTATTTATAGTATTTTTTTAGACCAAATTTGGGCGGAGTTCGAGCAGAGTTCGGATGCAGAAATCTAGTATTCGGACGTTAGATGCAGATTTAAAGGGAATACAAAATCAAATTAAAAATGACTTGGACCGAACTCGGGCCGAGTTCTAGCCGAGTTCTGCTAGGGTCAGGACAGAACAATTTGGGCCAATTTTGGTTGGGTTTTGGGCTTTTTAGTAGTAGACTTTCGGATACGTATTTGTCGATAGGTAGACTATAATTTTTATAGACTGAGAAAACCTAAGTCAGTACCGATCCTGATCAATCTTATATATTCTTTCTAGACTCAATAAAAAAATACAGAAGAAATATGAAAAAGACTTGATCTTGATTCCAGTGCTTTGGGTTCTTGATGACGATGCGATGTTTATAGTTTGTAGCAGTAGGACGTAGATTTAGGATGCAGATGTACTTTTGACTTGAAACCTATAAACTTGTAGCAGTATATGTATTTTGTGTATCGACCAAAGTTGACGTTGATTATCAAAATCAGGTATAATCATTAACCAATGGGCTACTGCTCGAGATTACATAGAACGGTACTGGCAAGCCACATTGAGATTACCGCCAAGTATTCCCGAGTCAGTCATGATGGATACTTGTCAGAAAGGCTTGCTTCCCATGATTAAACTCTGGACTGGTTCCTCCAGTCACACAGACTATGCGCGTTCATCATTGAAGCGGACGACGGCGAAATAAAAGCCAAGGAGGCTAATTTGTTGGGAATGAGCTTTCCTAATGTTAGTAAAAAAGGCAAAAGATCTGTCGGGGCTTCCAGTAATAATGACCGGGAGTCCGAAGCAAAGCAGGTTATGACCGCAAGCCTCAGTCGGGGTGCGGCTCCTACTCACAAGCCTGATAGACCCCAGATACAATAGGGGAATTATTCTTTTAAAGATGAGGACGCATGCAATTACTCAATGTACTCCTCGATGGTGAAAAGTCCCAACTTCTTCCTCCCAGGCATCCCGATGAGGTAGATAAGGTGGATGTTCCCAAATACTGTCATTATCATCGGTACATTCACCATGTAACCCGAGATTGCTATATCCTAAAGAATCATATACAGCGACGAATCGACGCAAACGTACTGTCGCTGGACTTTAAAGAAAATGTGGTCTCTACCAACATGGTAACCCTCTAATTCGGTAACTTACCGCCTACGAAGGTGCAAGATAGGGTCATTCCGATCCCAAAAACAACTATGGAGGTCATTAACTTAACGGTCGCTCAAACATCCGAGTTAGTACCCGTCAAAATACCTCAGAAAGAGGTCATATGGCAGACCTCAATGACGATTTTGCTCGGCCTGTGGCCCGTCCTACTGCCAAATCGAAAAGAAAGGGTCAAATCGTACAATTAGGTTTCTGTTGCATCCAATGAAGAACGGGTAGAAGCAACCAGCACTGGTCTGGAATATTCACATAACTATGACCAGACCCTTAAGAAAGAAACGTAATCAGCCTCGATGTCTTTGGCTCCCAGTTCATCCAAACCTGGTCCGTCTCAACCACCAGCAATGGACAGGAAAAAATAGAAAGAGGGGACTTATGACAAGCCCCTCAAAAAAGAAACTGCCATAGGGATGGATAGGACTTATAACTTCGACATCTTAGCACAATTGGCCAACACGCCAGCTAGACTATCATTATTCGAGCTTCTTTGTCTCTCTAAGAAGACTTGAGACGCTCTAAGCGACACATTACAGCACGCCAAGTCCTATCTAGGTTAAATACAACAACCAGAAGAGGACCCCGCTGCGTACCCTTAATGTCACAACATGATGGAAGTTATGTCAAACATTACGTATTCGCAGCAGGATATTCTGTTGAAGAAAAATTGGCATGGCAGATCCTTGTATTATATAGGATATATTGGTGCCATCAAGGTCGATCGCATGCACATTGACCCTGGATCGTCTATGAGTGTCATTCCCTATCGCCTATTACATACTTTGGGATCCCAATGTATTGGCTCTCCACAACTCAAACCATGATTAGTGGTTTCAATTACGACAAGAGCTGCCTAAAGGAAAAAATTCATCGGAATATCAAAATTGGTGATTTGAAGATAGAGATAACCTGCTACGTCATTGATGCTAACGTCTGTTACAACGTCTTTTTGTGAATACCATGGATATATGATCACATGATTGTGTCATCCACCCTGCACTAGTGCTTCAAGTATATTTTTAGTGATGGTGTAATAAAAACTGAATTGGCAGACATCGATCCCTTCAAAGAGGTAGAAGTTTACTACATAGAATCACGTCTATTCCAGAAGAACCATCAGAAGGACTACGTGAGGATGCTAATAACGAACTAGAAGTTCAGACCTCCTCCAATGGTCCTATCAAAGTTAAGTTAAAAGATAGCCCTACCTCATAAACGGCCAATTCACAGGCAAAGGCTCCAACTCCATTAGTAGTCCGGTTAAAAGAAAAGTCGCTAGCAAGGAAAAGTTCCTCAACTAAGCCCCTCAAAGTAAAGTTGTGCAGTCTGCCTCATCCCTCTTCATTCCCACCGGCCTTAGATGCTAGGGGTAGTAATCCGAAGGACATCGTTGTATCCTATTTTCCTACATTCGACAATGTAATTCCAGAGAACGATTTGTCCTATTTTACCAATAAAGGGATGCCTTTGAATTATTTTGAGTCTTCTTTCACTACATACTCTTTAGGGAAAAATCTAAGATTGTTACTACAGACACAAATCATGTCCTTTTACTCTTTGAGCCAAGTTCTTCCTATACCTGATGCATACTTTATAATACCAGCAAGGAAAAATGAAGAAAATCTAATATCTTTGGACGAGTAGAGGGTTCTCAGACTCACATCCCTTATGAGTCAAAGTAGGAAACCGGTACGGTAGAGGCTCACCATTACACTCCCCAAGCCAGACATATCATCCAGAAGATGGGATATGAGTTGGACAGCAATATGGGCCTTAACTAGGGTAAAGGTCTAACTTGCCAGTCAAGATTCATGTCCCTAAGGGGAAGTCTGACAAGTATTACCATAAGATCCATTGTGGACTAGGGTATCTCTCACTTAAGATTCCTAAAGTCTCATAATCCAAAGAAGAAATATACTTATATTCTTTGGACTCTTCCTGTGATTCCGATGTCAGCATCAGGGAGGTATTCCAAAAAACATTATTAGTGAATATAACGTCCGTAGACCAAATCGATGAAGATGACCAGCTCTTCAAACCCTTTGAGGTCGAACCTTGGGCTCAACAACTTGATTCTCAATGGAAGAAATGCTTCGGGCAATGCGAACCTCCTACCAAAGATGAAGTTGTACAAGTCAATCTAGGAATTGACTCTTTTTCTTAACCAATTTTCAACAACAAAAGCTTAAGAAGGGAAGACCGTGAATCTCTTATAGAGCTTGTAAGAGAATACATATATATTTTCACCTGGAGTTATGAAGATATGTCAGGTTTTGACACCATTTTTAGTGGTGGCCCATGCAGGTCTAGACTAGAAGTGTAGTGGTATTCGAACCAGAGTATCACTACAGCCTGCAGTAGGATATAGGACATTAGTCTTCAAGGTACTCAATCACATTAGGAAAAACTCTTTTATTGCCATCTAAATCCTTATTGTCAACTGATTCTTTTGAATTTTAACTGTCCGCCTTTGTTATATCACTTCTTTCTCAGAAATTGATACTCTTGTTGGTCTGTCTTCAGGATGGTGGAGACGCGGTCGTAGCGTACCATTCATGGAGATACTGTAGAGGGGTCTGCTACCTCTCAGCCAGTTCAGCAGAGACAGGAGACTGCAGCTCCTGCCACCTCTATTCATATTGAGGCTCCAGCAGCAGCAACAGCAGCAGGAGGTATGCCTTCTCCAGCTCGTAGGCAGGACCCAGTCATCTCAGAGGTACCTTTCCAGCAGCCGCCGCCTACAGGATACGTGGATACGGCACAGATGTTCTCCTATTTCTAGTAGTTCATAGACCGGCAGCAGGCCCGACAGGACAGGGGCATGGAGTTTGCCCTTACGACAGTTGCAGCTCGACCAGTGGTTCAGCAGCCGAGGACACCGGGGATAGAGCAGTTCCAGAAGATGAGCCCCAGAGACTTCCTAGGGACAGAGGGGATCCTATATGCTGATGAGTGGATCGAGCATATAGAGGAGATCTTCCGCCTGGCCCAGATACCGGCAGATCTCCAGATAGAGGCAGTAGCTAGCCGGATGCGAGATCTTGCTCACACCTGGTATCAGTCAGACCCCAGGATGGGTTAGCTGGACAGACCTGGGAAGAGTTCAAGGGCTTCTTCAAGAAGAAGTTCTTTCCAGATTCAGTGCTTCGAGCCTTAGAGTCGCAGTTCGAGAGCTTAGTTCAGGGGAGCCTATCAGTGGAGGAGTACGCTGGGGAGTTCGGCCGCCTCGGTAGGTTCGTAGAGGGCTTGAGCAAGACGACAAAGGCCCAGAGGTTCCGGAAGGGTCTGGTCAAGGAAGTCAAGTCCTTGACCAAGGGCAACAGGGATGCCACTTTTGAGAAGATCTTGACGGGAGCCTTATTGGCTGAGGATGATCTTAAGCTTAGGCTCTAGAGGGGGCGAGACCCATTTGGGGGCAGCAGCAGCGGAGGCCAGGCCAAGAGGCCCCACTTTCAGCACCAGCAACTGAGGCAGTTCCAGCCGCAGCCGATCCTGCAGAGGCCAGTTCACCAGCAGCAGCAGCCGAGACAGTACCAGTAGGGCCAGAGACAGGTTATCACTTGTGCTTACTGCAAGAAGCCCGGACATGTCACCAATGAGTACCGGAAGATGCTAGGCCAGTGCCTAGTGTATGGTTCAGCAGACCACCAGATGAGAAAGTACCGCATGGGACGAGCAGCTCAGGGAGCAGCAGTCAGAGCTCCAGCAGGCCAGCAGAGGAGACCAGCCCTGCCGACACAGCAGCAGAGGTTCGTCCAGCACCAGCAGCAGGCCAGGGGAGGCCAGCAGGGGCGAGCTTTCGCCATGGCGGCCGGGGATACAGAGGTGATAGGAGAGCTGATCGCAGGTTCGGTCCTTCTCGACTCTAGTCCAGCTTTTGTATTATTCGATTCCGGTGCTTCGCATAGTTTCATATCAATATCATATGCGATTAGACACGGAATCATAGCTGAATCGTTGCCTAGGACTTACAAGATCATGACCGGGGGTGGCATTATCCTCGTGAGTGATGTTTGTAAGGGTCAGAGTATTGTCTTGGGAGGCCGTGAGTTGGAGGTGAGCCTGCTCGTAATGCCATTGCCGAACTACGATATATTACTTGGTATGGACTGGTTGAGCAGGCACCACGCTAGCATTGATTGCAGAAGGGGTAGAGTTCTCTTCAGAGTGCCGGGGGAGCCAGAGTTCGAGTACTCCAGACATCAGGCGGAGCAGAGCAACGGAGTTTTCTGCGGAGTCTCGGTTGAGGAGCAGGCGATTCTACACCCCTTGATAGCAGAGTATATGGATGTTTTCCCGGAGAAGTTGCCTGGATTGCCACCAGACAGAGACATTGAGTTCTCGATAGACTTGGTTCCAGGAGCAGAACCCATCTCTCAGCATGTTTATCGATTGAACAATAGTGAGTTGGTGGAGCTGAAGAAGCAGGTGGATGAGCTGCAGGACAAGGGCTTCATCCGTTCGAGTTCGTCGCTATGGGGTACACCAGTGTTGTTTGTGCCGAAGAAGGATGGGTCAGTACGGATGTGTATTTACTATAGGGCACTCAACAACCTCACGATCAAGAACAGATACCCACTGCCGCGGATCGACGATCTTTTTGACCAGTTGAGCAGAGCTCGGGTATTTTCCAAGATTGATCTGAGGTCAGAATATCACCAGGTGAAGGTGAAGGGGGAGGATATTCCCAAGACCGCTTTTAGGACGCGGTACGGGCAGTTTGAGTTTTTGGTTATGTCGTTTGGGCTAACCAATGCACCAGCAGTGTTTATGAACCTAATGAACAAGGTGTTCCACCAGTACCTGGATTAGTTTGTGGTGGAGTTCATTGACGACATCTTGGTATATTCCAAGACTGAGGAGGAGCACGAGGAGCATTTGAAGATAGTACTGGAGACTCTCAGGAAGGAGCAGCTTTATGCGAAGCTCTCCAAGTGTGAGTTCTTCTTTGACCGGGTGGACTTTTTGGGGCATGTAGTGACTGGAGATGGTATCTCAGTTGACCCCAAGAAGATCGTAGCAGTTGAGGCATGGGCAGCGCCGACTTCAGTGGCAGAGATCAGGAGTTTCTTGGGGCTGGCAGGATATTATCGAAGATTTGTGCAGGATTTCTTCCGGGTTGCAGAGCCGTTGACTCGGTTGACCCGAAAGGATGCTGAGTTTGTTTGGTCAGAGGAGTGTCAGACAGCTTTTGATGAGTTGAAGAAGCGGCTTACGACAGCTTCGATTCTGACATTGCCTTCAGGATCAGGTGGATTCACTATTTATAGTGATGCTTCAGGGAAGGGGCTGGGTTGTGTATTGCCGCAGCACGGGAAGGTGATTGCCTATGCTTCCAGGCAGTTACATCCTCATGAGAAGAACTACCCTACCCACGACCTGGAGCTGGCAGCGGTGATATTTTCTCTGAAGTTGTGGAAGCATTATCTGTATGGAGAGAGGGTGGAGATTTTTACTGATCACAAAAGCTTAAAGTATGTTTTCACTCAGAAGGAGTTGAACATGAGGCAGCGCAGATGGCTAGAGTTGATGAAGGACTTTGACATCCTACTTCAGCATCACCCAGGAAAGGCTAACGTGGTTGCCGATGCCTTGAGTACGTATCCGACGGCCATGTATTTGACCATGGATCGGCATTTGCTTACAGACTTGGAGAGCCTTGGGATTGAGGTGATCGTGTCCGGAGTACAGATACAGTTATGGGGTATACAGATTCAGTCAGACTTGGTGGAGAGGATCAAGGTGACTCAGTTTGAGGACGTTGCTCTGCGGTGTCTCCGAGAGCAGGTTCGAACAGGATTGGTGGAAGCAAAGTTTTCTCTTGCAGATGATGGTGCCTTGAGGCATGGTTACAGGTTATGTGTGTCCAGCGGAGCGCTCAGGGAGCAGATTTTGCAGGAGGCCCACAGATCTCAGTACTCTATACACCCTGGTGCCAAAAAGATGTACTGAGATCTGAAGGAGCATCTTTGGTGGTCCAGGATGAAGCGGGAGGTGGCTTGCTTCGTAGCTAGGTGCTTCGTCTGTCAGCAGGTCAAGGCAGAGAGGCAGAGGCCCGGTAGATTGTTGCAGCCGCTGCCCATTCTCGAGTAGAAATGGGAGCATATTACTATGGATTTTGTATCTGTATTGTCGCGTACACCAGGAGGGAAAGACGCGATTTGGGTCATCGTTGACAGGTTGACCAAATTGGCCCACTTCTTGCCATTCAAGGTGGGTACATCTACAGAGCGGCTGGCAGAGATGTATATGCGGCAGATAGTCAGGATTCACGGGGTTCCGGTCAGCATCATCTCAGATCGGGATAGTCGCTTTACTTTCTATTTCTGGAGGAGTCTACAGATTAGCTTGGGCACTCAGCTCAAGTTTAGTACTACATACCACCTCCAGACGGACGGACAGTCAGAGAGGACTATTCAGACACTTGAGGATATGCTGCGGACGTGCATCTTGGACTTTGGAGGTTCCTGGGAGGATCATCTACATTTGGTGGAGTTTGCTTACAACAACAGTTTCCAGGCCAGCATTGAGATGTCACCTTTTGAGGCTTTGTACGGGCGTAGGTATCGTACACCCTTATCTTGGGATGATGTTGGTGAGCGAGCTTTACTGGGACCAGAGATGGTTGTTGACGCAGCCGAGAAGGTGAAGCTCATCAGGGACAGACTTCGCGTGGCGCAGGACAGACATCGACACTGGGCCGATAGCCACCGGAGGCCGTTGGAGTTTGAGGTACAGATTAGAGTAGGATTAGATTTAGGTTTTGTTGTTGTGTTTTGATTGATCATGTTTGTTTATCATAATTAATTGAGACCTTGCTTGTGATTAGGTTGGAGACCAGGTTTTCTTGAGGATATCTCTGACTCGTCGTATGATACATTTTGGTGGAGGCGGGAAGCTTAGCCTGCGCTTCATCGGCCCTTTCGTTATCAGCGGGAGAGTCGGTGATGTGGCATACAGGCTAGACTTGCCACCTGTACTAGTGGGGGTCCACAACGTATTCTATGTATCACAGTTGAGACGGTACGTGGCTGATCCTAGCCATGTGCTCGATCATTCGGAGATTGAGGTTGGACCTTCTCTCAGCTATCCAGAGCAGCCAGTGGAGATACTGGATCGACTGAAGAAGGTTATGAGGAACCAGGTGATACCGTTGGTACGTGTCGCATGGAGGCATCATTCTCCAGGAGAGTCTACCTGGGAGCGGGAGGATGAGATGCGCGAGTGATATCCATATCTTTTTGGACCGTGAGGTATACTTTCTATCCTTCTCATCAGTTGCATTTCGCCTTTCAATTTCGAGGACGAAATTCTTTTAAGGAGGGTAGATTTGTCACTACCATATTTCTAGCTTGAGGGTATTTTGGTCATTTTGAATTTTTGGGATTATTTGGAATTATTGTGAATTATTTAGATTTATTGGAATTTATGTGATTTTAATATTGATTAATTAAACTGATAAGTGGTATGTTGATTTGAGACTAGTTTGGACCTTGTAGACTAGCCTAGAACCTAAACCTAGTTTTAGTGACTTGGTTAGATTATGAAACCCTAGGTTAATTTAAGTTAACCATATTCTAGTTATTAGAATCAATTTGGAAATATGAATTAGAATAGAGAATTGATTAATGACTTGTGACTTCACAAGTCATGATTAATGATTTAACCACATAGAGGCCCAAAGCCCAATACCATGTGAACCTAACCTAACCCTAATCTACTTGGCTGGCCACACCTAGCATAGGGATTCCCCCACCTATTTAATCCCTCCTAGAAATTAGGGCTAGCCTCCTTAGAATTTCTCAAGTTTTAGAAAGAGGTAAGTCTCCATCTTTATTAATTCCTAGAAAATCCATTTCAATTCCTTTTCCACCCAAATCAATTACATTAGATCCTAATTTTAGTATTCTTGCTGTTTGTGGTGTTCAATCTCAGTTTGTGGGCAATTTGAAGAAGTTTGCTAGCAAGGAGGAACCCCTCTATTGGAAGCTTTTCTTACATTTGGACACCAATAGGTAAATCTATATAAACACTATTAAAATTCTACTTTTTTTGCATATTTGGAGAGCCCTAGGTCTACCTAACTGTAGGTATGCCTAGACCTAGGTTTCGTGTCCATTTCGTGTCCTAAATGGACACGTATCAGTCCTTGTGTGTTAGTGTTTGATGAAATGCCCCAATGGACATTTCGATTTGATTTTTGGATTGTATTTGAATAGGATTCTAGGTTTGATGGTTGCTTATGGTTTTCCATTCGACTGAGTCGATTTTAGGGTCGTGTTGTGTCAGAAATTGGACACGAACATGCGGGTGCACACACGCGCGCGAGCAGTGTGCGTGTCCTGCCACTCGGGGTGATTTTCTCATCGGACACGGCGACTCAGGACATGCCACTTGGCGTGGGCCATGGGGCAATAACTGACACGAGGTCCTCCAAGTTGGAGACGCACTTGTGTCGTGTCGGACACGTTCTCCAGCCCGTATTGGGTTTGTACTGTCTGTGTAGTCGGGTTTTCGTGCACTGATACGCACTCCTAGACACGACACCGTGACACGTGGACCTGTGTTAGGCTGTGTCAGTCGAAGACCTATACTGGGCGAACTTGTGGGTGTGTGCACGAGATACGATGTGTCCTGTGTCGGGTGTACGACACGCATGCACTTGTGCACGAGACAGTGCACTGTGCAGTGCCTGTTGTGCTCGTTCTGTGTTTGATTATATGTTGACACGTCTGTGTCATGTGTGGTGGACACGTATTGGGCCCTAAGACACGTGCACAAATTATATTTGCATTACCAACCATTTATTGTATATTCTAACATGTTTTATTCATTATTTGTATTTTCCGTAAAATCTGATACATGTTCAATTCAGTATTTTTCCCAGTTTTTAATTTAGATTTTAGCAATCATTTTAGTTAGTTTAAATACTGTTAATTACATGTTTAATTCCCTAATACTGTTCTCCTATAAGTTTTCTAACTGTATGCTAAATTTGGGGATGTTTGGTTGAGTTTTGATTTCGAAACTGGAATAGAATAATTGGACTGTTTTCACAAATCTGAGATTAAGTGC
Organism: Iris pallida; assembly: GCA_029216955.1. Lineage (NCBI taxonomy): Eukaryota > Viridiplantae > Streptophyta > Magnoliopsida > Asparagales > Iridaceae > Iris > Iris pallida. Next base: position 20,474,145 of record JANAVB010040419.1, on the reverse strand, counting down.
TTTGAGAGTTGTCTTTGGATGAACTCAAATCTGATTTTTAGTCTATATGAGAACTGTCATGTGGGTTCACTATTTTTCCTTGTATTCACACACACACACACAACATTGCCATGTCCTATTTCCAGTTGCATATGCACACACTGTTTCATGACAGTGAACTCCTCACTGTCCAGATTTGGACTGACCCTCAGTCCTCTCACACACATATTTTTCCTATCATCTAACACACAATCCACTCACCCACATGTATATGACACTATATCCCACTCACTTGCCATGATTCACTTCCTGTTATACCCTTCACTGTTTGCATTCCATAAACACGCACATTCATCCCACATACACACACACACATGTTTTCATTTACATGCCTATGTATATATAATGTATAAATATAATATATGTATGTGTGTGTACTATTATATATATATATATATATATATATGTGGGTAAATAGTTATAATAACCTATGTGTAACTGTGTAGTGTAATGCCAATATGGCATTGCCCTTATATAGTGTATATGAATAATGATATGTGAGTGTAATTTATGGCTATTGCCTAGAGGATTGGGCCTATGTTGTGTCTGTTAGACTAGTGAGAGCTTAGTTAGACTTGTTAGTCTTGATTAGGCCTAGAATAGACTAGTTAGACTAGCTTAGACTTGTTAGACCTAGTTTGACCATAGTTGACCTAGTTTGACTTCTAGGGTTGACCAGAGTTGACCAAGAGTTGAATTTGGCCTAGATTGACCTAGATTCATGTAGAGTGCATAGTAGAACTTCATTTTACCATTCTAGACTTGTTGTGACTTGTGCTATTCTGAATAGGAGCCAGACACCACTCCTCGGACAGTACTTTCATCTTGGACACTCAGATACCAGGCGAGTATATTCTCTGATCATTTCATATCCTGCTTAGAATTATTTTCCTGCTTTAAATTACTTTACTTGATACTGTCACGTTGGTCACACGGATTGGTACTATATGGATCCCTTCTTGAGATGTTATCCTTTAGGAGCATCGGATACTTCATGTTCTGTGTGTTTCACTTATATGGTGTATCACTATGCTTCATGATTCATTGAATCACTTGTGATATGTACTCTCATGATCACAGAGTCTTCCTTGAATTCTCCTATTTATTGGGCTTCCTAGAATCCCCATTTATGGGACTACCATATACCACCCTTCGGGGACCATTGCATGGAATCATAACATAACCTGGCCGGATCCTTGTGTATTGATTAGGGGTACGGGGGAGTAGAAGTGGACATATGAATAATACCCAAGTAGTATCTCATCAGAATCAATTCGTAGTGTCTCATCAGAATCATCCTATGTCATTTACATGTCTATATTGTACTCTGACTCACTAGCCACTGTTAGTTCTCTATTATAGTAGATATTTCTATTACAGTTCTCTCTCTGTTTACATACTGTATTTCTTTCAGTACCTGTATCTTACTTTATTGCATGATTATATTTTCTAACCTGCTATGAACTGTTGAGATGTATTGTGCTCGCTCCTGTCCTGATTGGACTTGTTGAAAATATTACAGAGGACGAGGAGGAGGCCTGTGTGGATACCTTCTACGGGGCAGCCCTAGACGACACTTGTGAGCTGGACTCTCAAGAGGACCAGCTCTTAGACTTTTCTGATCATCTGTATTTTCTTTGAGTTCTATATCATATCGTGCTTCTTCTTCCTTAGTTGTGATTGAGTTTACATTCTGCTATGTCACCCCCATTCGGGGAGTATAAACTGCTTAGAATTATATTGTTAGATGTTGTGACCTTGGACAGCGTTCTACCGCCGACACTGCGGCGTAGGCTGGACGTACCCATGCCTCGTGCCCTTACTCTAGGGTACGGGTCGTGACACGTTTGGACCCAAACATTGACGTGCACGGATTAAATATTTTACCAAAGCTAAGCCGGTAAAGCAACAACAATGGCGATTTCGCCCAGATGTCATGAATGCTATTGAAGCTGAAGTAAACAAATTAATAGCAAGCGGATTCACCCGGAAAGAACAAAACCCAGACTGGGTAGACAATATTATTCCAGTCGTCAAGAAGAACGAAAAGATTCGAGTCTGTATAGACTTCCATGATCTGAATGTCGCTTGCCCAAAAGATAAATTTTTGTTGCCGATTACTGATGTGATGGTCGACAACACATGTGGGTTCGAGCGTATGTCTTTCATGGATGGTTAATTAGGTTATAACCAAATCAAGATGTTCTTAGAAGACGAAAAATATACATCATTCCGGACTCTGATCGGGATATTCTGCTACACAGTAATGCCCTTTGGTTTGAAGAATATAGGTTCTACATACTAGCGAGCCATGAGTACCATATTCTGTAAGCACTTGATGCTATGTTGATGACATCATTGTCAAAAGTTGTCTTCATGGTGATCACCTTCATGACTTAAGAACCATCTTTGATTTGATGAGGGCACATCACTTGAAGATGAATCCGACCAAGTCCTTACTGGGGGTATCTAGCGGCAAGTTCTTGGGTTTTATCATTACTTGAATGGGTATCCATGTTGACCCTAAGAAGACAAAAGCTATCATTGAAATGAAACCATCAAAGAATCTTCGTAAACTTTGCGGTCTTCAAGGATGCTTAGCATATATTCGTAGATTTATTTCTAACCTTTCAGGACGCTGTAAGCCCTTCACTGAGCTTATGAAGAAAGGAATATCCTATGTTTGGACCGAAGAGTGTCAACGAGCATTCGAGAACATTAAAATGTATCTTATAAATCCTTTGGTTTTATTAGCACCAGTTATAGGAAAACCCTTTTTTATTTTACGTTCGAGCCATGGATTACTCTCTCGGTGCTTTGTTCACTCAGAACTATGATACAGGCCACAAGCAAGCTCTCTATTACCTCAGTCGACAACTAGTTGGGGCCGAGCATAGATATACACGTGTTGAGAAAGAATGTCTTGCCCTAGTTTTTGCTATTCAGAAGACCGGTCATTACGTAGTGGGACAGATGATCCACATCATCTTCTGAGTTAATCCTTTCAAGGATTTCTCGACCAAAGCTGGAGCACTGAATTCTCTCCTGGCTATGTGGGTAGTACTATTATTACCTTACGATATAGTATCCGTCCTGCAAAAAGTGATCAAAGGCCAAGCACTGGCCGACTTCCTGGCTGCCGCCCATCCTAATAGTAAATAAAGTCCGAGGTCAATACGAGGTTCAACCCGAAAACCTGATCTCGTATCATCAGGCAACGATCTCGATGATTTCCAACTTATCAGATTCTTCATAGAATATTTTCCACGGTTGTGGAACTTGAAAGCAAACGCCTTGGCTGGTCTTGCAGCTTTATTAGCAGTGTCCGTCGGAACTCAGCTAACGGTCACGGTAATCGGTCAAAAGCTGGTACGCCCTAAGAATAGCTTATACATGCAAGCCGACCATTTCATGGATACAAGCGAGGGTATTAGAGACTAGTAGTCCACATTTATAGATTTTGTGGTCTATGGAATCTTGCCCGATAACGCAAAGGTAGCGGCTTCCGCCAGGAGACGTTCTCTTTGGTTCTATTGCGATATTCAAACCAAAACACTATATCGTAGTTCCTTTGATGGACTACTAATTCAATGTTTATCGGATAATGCGACAAAGGAAGCACTTTGTGAAGCTCACGAAGGTACTTACGGAGCCCACCAACCAGGTCCTAAACTTCAGGACTGACTCAGACGCATGGGTTACTATTGGCCTACAATGATAGCAGACGCCTTGGCGTATGCTAAGAAATGCCGAATGTGCCAGATCCACGCTGACTTCATTCACCAGCCGTCAGAATTCTTACACCCGACAGTTGCATCCTGGCCATTTGAAGCGTGGGGGATGGATATTATCGGCTCGATTAACCCACCATCATCAAAAGGTCACCAATTTATTTTGGCTATAACCGACTATTTTTCTAAGTGGTCGGAAGCGATACCACTTGCTGACGTAAAAACCTCAGATGTGATTAAATTTCTTAAGCATTACGTCATCTACCGGTTTGGATTGTCTGGGAGGATCATCCACGACAATGTCCTACAATTTGTTAGTAGTGCATTTCGTCGGTTCTATGACCAAAATCAGATTAAGAGTATAGCCTCAACCGTGATACCTACTGGTAGTACGCCGTTCTCCCTAGTATACGAAAGTGAAGTTGTACTCCTTTTGGAATTTCAAATCCCCTGTCTACGGGTGGCTCTTAACATTCATATGACTACCGAAGATAACCACCATTTACGACTACAAGAATTGGAAGTACTGGACGAGAAAAGCCTCCTAGCTCAACAGCGTATTGAGTTATACAAAGCAGAAATCTTGGAAGCTTTCAATAAAAAGGTCATCGAAATGTCATTTCGGGTCGGTGACCTCGTCCTATTCGTCAGAAGGCTAATGATTATGACCTACAAGACAGTCAGAAAGTTCCAACCAAAATGGGAAGGACCATTCATTGTGAAAATTGTCTGTTCTAATGGTGCATACTACTAGCGAAGTATAATATGGATTTGCTCATGATGTCTATCAATGGCAAGTTCCTTAAGGAATACTTTGTTTGAACAAAGATGGGATTTAAAGTGTCCCTAATTATAACCCTCACTCCTACAGTTGTCCCTATCATGTCTGTACCTGAATGTCTACCATGTCCATATACCTCTGAGTATACATTCTTATTTCTTGACCTTTTTCTCGACACATCCATATGACCTATGTTGATAAAAATCGTCATTATAACTTATCGCCCACATCCAAGTCTTTGGCACGTTAGCATTGATAAGTCCACAAAAAGGAGTCTTCAAAGAACAAACATGTTCATATTATCTTTGAATTGTTCTTATGTTTCTTGCCATGTTTAGAGTCCAATGTTTGTCATGTCCAGATTACCTCTGAACAAACATTTTCGTCCTCCAGTGATCGTTACTTCTACACACCACTCACACTTGAGCCTAAGTGCCGCCTATATTTCCTCCAGGAAGATAGCCAATGCCAGTATCACAAATATAACAAGAAGTGCAAAAACAAAAAGAAATAAAACAAGCAAGAAAAAAACCATGGATACAAAAGAAGAGATCTATGCTCTATGGTGGGGCAAACACCAGTCCCTCAGCCACCGCGCATAAGAAGGGTCCAGGTGATTAAGATCCGCTACAGAAGCTGGGTGACTGGAACTCTCGGTGCCATTGCCTTCTGATGCCAATTCCTCCTTAACAATGACCTTAGCTTTGGGAATCACTTTCTCCTTAACAATAGGAGGTGACACTTCCTCTTTAACAATAATCTCAGCTTTAGGCACCACCATAGGCACTGCAAAGAAGGGAAAAAAGGGAGAGTTTAAAAAATAAAAAATAATAATGATGATAACGGCACGTGAACTTGTAGTTTTGAAAGAAGTGAGCGTGGCAATCTCAGATAACCTAAGCGCACGAGTTGCAAATGCGTGAAGTTGTCAGAAATGGTGCATGGAAGTGAGGCATAACCACCCCAAACACGTAAGTTCCGACACGTGAGCTTATTTTGAGCACGAGAAATTTTACGCACGTATGGCCAGAAAAGGCGCGTAGAGGTGACGCGTAGCCACTCAAAAATACGCGTGTGGGTTTTGGTGCGTGCTTCCATAGAAAAGCCAAGTGCGTGGGTTTTAGTACATATTAGTGAGGGAAAAACCCATCCAACATTGGGTAGATGGCCAGAGTGGGGTGATCGGCTACGAACAAAGTTCTCAGATGAAAGCCCTACCCTCGACTTCATGACAAACACTGGGGTTGGTTGGATCATTGGCGAAAGTGGTGGCGACCACCTTAGACGACTGAGCTTTAGCCTTCCCCTTCCCTTTGCAGCGGCAGCTTTAGGAGCCAGGGCAAAAAGAAGTTGGCAAGAGTCAGAAGAGACAAAAAGTTGATGAAGGTGGAGGATAAGAACGAACAAAAAAATTCTCTCCAAAAGCCCCTATTTATAGGCTTAGCCCCCACTTAATACAATGAACCTTATATTAATGATGATGAATCTGATGCTTCGACTTTCGTGTCGATCGATTTTTGAGGGTCCTTTCCAACGCGTATTTATTGGTTTTGAAATGCGTGTTTTAAGATGAAGGCAAAGCGTCTACCGCCTCTTCGAAGATTGAACCAAATCAAACTGCACTCATCCCAAAGTAGATTTGATAGGCTGGCCAAGATGGGGGCTACGCTAAAAAAAGATTTATTTCCTGACGTTGTACGCGCACCATGCTTCTATTCAAAGTATTTCTAACTTTGTTACATAAAGTTAGAAAACTTTGAAGGGGTCTTATAGAAGCATGAGTCATACTACTCACGCCCCACATAGGCGTACTATCACTCACGCCTCATTTGGACGTCATGCTGCTCATGCCTTACCTAGGTATTATGTTATCCACGTACTATCTTCGAACTTTGTGCCGAGACACTTCGATCTCCGTGCCGAAAGATGGCCAAAGCACGAAAACCAAAGAGTCACGATTACTTATGCTACTTATGCCTCCCTAAAGGCACAGCCATCCTTCTACTCGTGCCTCAGCTATAAAGGCACATCCAATCCCTTACATCTCCCACTACGCCTCACAGTTGCTTTTTTTCGATGCTACATTAATGAGTTAGGATTCTCTCGAAGCTTTAGCTGAGTGCTTCGATTCTCGTGCAAAGATCGAACCTAGAAGTCGAATTTATTCACTTTAGAAAAAGTACGGATAGGCATGTATTGTCAGAAACTACTCAAGTACGTGGTTTTTGAACATCCAGGCATGCGCCACCCAGAGTCTCCCCTGAGCGCGTGTGCTTCTACCCCTGTGCTTATAGTTGTCTCCCGCTATGAACATATGCCTTCTAAGATAGTGATTCCTAGGCACGGGTGTCTTTTTGGTTGCAGTAGAACTAGGCGCGTGCCACATATCAAAGACCTAGTCGCACCAAAGAATAGGTTCTAAGCAATTCAAGATCTCCTACAATAGAAAATCTTAACAATATAACACATGGCAATCAGCTACAACCCCCACATCAGTGAAGTGTGTGCGCAGTTGCAACTTAACCATGTTTTAGGGAGTCATGTGGCAATCACAGACACATGTGCCTACCGCTGATAAGCGCATGTCTGGTTACTTCTCCCCTGTTATAAATAAGAGAAGCTCCTCTCCATTCAATCCCTTGGTTGCCCCATTTACTCAAGAGTTCCTAAGCATTCTAAAGAGAGTTCTTGCTGCTCCCCTTAGCTAGTGAAGTTAAGCCCGACAACTATCCCTCACCATCAGATCATCAATAGAGTAAAGAATCAACCCTCCATCGTCACAACCCAGATCAAAAAATAAAGTGTAAATAGAAAATTCTTGTTTAGGAGTTCCTTCTTACATTCTCGTTTGCAACCTTCGAAGCCCTCTTTCAAAGCACCATGAAGAGATGTCAAACAGCTAGTCGATCGTCAATGGAGTAAAGAAGTCACTACAACACTCAATTTATATTCTCACACTTCTCCATAACTTATCTTATACTATGAACCCTTATGTTAGGGTTCTGATTGTACTTATTTGTTTGTAATCTATTAAGGAAAAAGTAAAGAAAACTTTTCTTCCTTTTAATTTATGATGGCAACAAATCTGGCGACTCTGCTAAAGACTGCCTTCTCCACCGACAAGAAGGCGGCGATGTAATCCGATACCGCGAAGCTGGGATCATCCTAGAAGATATCAGTCATCCATTTCAACCAACAAGCCTTTGAAAATATTCTTCGGGGATTCAAATCCCTCACCTATGCTAGCAAAGCCTAAGAAGACCCGTAAGGTCTGGGTGGCCAAGGCCGCTGTGCCACTCCCGATAAGATGCACATTCGATTTTTGTTGGTGAAACCACGCATGAGTATCCTGTGTGTCATATCTCTGCTCCTACCTCCGTGTCTGGAAAGGATAAGGCCCAGCACCCAGGTTCCAGCTGTAGTACCCCGCTCCTTGCAGTTCACTATCTAATACCCAAAGCTTCCTAACTCAGTCTTGACGGAGTATCGAAAAACCTTTTTTTCAGTATCAATTGATCACGGATGAAATGCAATGAACCTTTCCAACTGTTGGATCGGCTTCTCTTGAAATAAATCTAAGAGTTTTTGTTGGATGTTTTCTTTTACTGCTTGATTTTGATGAATGCTTTTTCGTATTGGTTTTCGATGATTGGTTTTTATTGTTCGCTTTCATTGCATTTTGTATTCATTCTGAATCTTGAGAGAAAGAGATCGAAGTATGCTAATCAAATGTTGGTGCCAATGTAGGACACCTAGGCGGTGCGTGAAGTCCCTCCTTCTCTCGAATAAGATTCAATCTTGGTTAGTGGGTTGAACGGGCTAACATTTATCTCCATGCCCTAAAAATAATAATCTCTAGTCCACTCTTTTGTTGTGTCCCTCTGATCAATGATACTGAAAACAACAAAAAATAAGAAATGAATCACATGCTTGATCTCTATTTTAATATAAATTGTTACATATTAACTTACAAGAATGCTTATCTGTTAGACATGTATAGAAACATTTATACATATTGGATTGAAAGAGAACTGAATGCTAATGAATAATCGAAAGAGAGCAGAATGCTAATGAATGACCGAATGAATGATGCATGGAATGAAAGTGTCATTACCCGTTGCACTGCTAAGACTTTATCTGATAGATAGAATAGTTCATGCATTAGTCTTAAACAAATTGTGCGCAAGGTAATAGTCTCTCGACAGTTCCTAGGAAATTGGGAATCGATCGGCCTAGGAGGGATTGTAATAGCACCATAAGATGAATTCTAGACCTCGTGAACATGGAGGTGTTGTGTCTATTAGTGATGAGCTGAACCATGAGTCAGCGGCTAATCATGGAAAATGACCCGTGGACTACCATGTAGTTAGGTGCATGGATATGAGCAGATTCTTATTACAAAACCTAACATTGAATAAAAAGATGGATAATATGCTTTATATATATGCAAATTGTGCTAATCCTTATCTTGTCCAGGAATGGACCGACGATCGTGGGTAAGAATCACTGTATAAGTGATGATCTTTTATTTATGTTTCTTATCATGACTTGCTTAAAAAGAACCTAAACAAGTAGAAAGATAACTAGTAAACAACTACTAACTTCACATGTTGATTTAGTACAGATTTATGTGAGTTTAGCCAAAAGTTACTCACCAGTACATGTTGCATACTGATCCACATTATCGGCATCATTTCAGATAGCAAGGAGATAGGAGGTGTCACGCCCCAGTCCAAAAAATAGAAGGACTAGAACGTAATCATGCCAGCTGTATACATACGAAGTATATGGACCGTCGTATGTATACATAAGCTGTAAAATGCAGTAACCAAAGCACTAAATCTCATCCACAAAGATAAATAATGATATAAAAAAACAACTTTGAATTTGCCATGTATACAATTGTTGGGCGGAGACAAATCTACTACCAACTAATTTAAATAAGGAAGAATTATACAAGAAAATGATTGGTCGAGCGAAGGAGATGACGATCCAAAAAGCAACATCTCGAAGAATAGAGCCCAAGTCATGGCCTTAGCTAGAGCACCTGCAGAAATCACAAGACACACCTGGAGAGATAACCAGGTCCTCAGAGGGACGTACAAGATACAATAAACATGCCATATAAATACTGAATATAAAATATGCCACAACCAAAGAAAGTGACAAGACATAAGTAAGGCAACCTAACCGTACTAAAGTGAACATGCAGTTGAGATCAAATCATTCGTCGCATGAGCCCTAGCTGAAAATGGGATCTAGTATAGTCCCCACTTAGGCACCAGTGACCACAGCGCATGACGTTCAAAAATGACAGTGGCAAACCTGAGAGGCTCAACATACCCGTATCTCCAGCGGAGCTTTCGGGTTACAAGGGAAGTACAATCGAAGCCCATACGACAAGGAAATGTTCTCTCCACCCAATGTACCTATCATGTCGCATCCACGACCATGTAACACTACTAACCGTCAAGTCTTCTAACATACAACTATTGACAGTTAGACCTAAAGCATGACATGTACGCATCAGTGATCAGCCAACACGCAAGTCCGGATGCTATATGCTACTCATAACTCACACATCTCATGGCACAACAGTGTCAAGTTTATGTAATGCACTAAACTAGTGGTAGTCCCTTAACTCTAGGTCCATATGCAATCAAAGTATAAATAATAAGGTACAGCTAATATCACTGAGCAGGCAGTAAAGCAGGAACTATAATAATGGTACAACTAAAAGTACGGGAAATAAATACACAGTGATATGCAATAAATAAAATGCAGACTAATTTATAAAAAGTAAATTATGGCAAGGTATCTTGCCTGGTGTGTCGCCTGGAGTGGTGCGATGATCCGACAAGTCTTGGTTGTCCAATAGCCATGATCAATGAGTAAAGGTACGAATCCATAAGAAAATAGGAAGCATGATTTAGTCACAGTTAACGGTGGTAGTCGAAAAGAATTTGTGTGAAAAGTTACGTATCATATTTTTAGAAAATATTTATGATACTTAAAACTACGTATAATTTTTAAACAAAATATCTTAAATACATATCATAGTGTGAAACTACCTTTTTATTAATCAAATATTTTAAAGTAATACTTTGTAAATCTAGAAATTTATTCTTGGGGTTAAAACTAAATTGTAAAGATGAAATTTTGTAAAAATCCTTAGATAAAATAGTATGCAATAGTATATATATATTTTTCCACAAATATTTTAAAATATTAATCAAATTATTTTTATACAATTTAAGTTTTGAAAATAATATTGTCACTAATAATACCAATGGCAAAATACCCATACCCATATACAAAAATACTAATAATACTACTGTTAACATTAATAATAATAAACATAATGATAATAATAATAATAATAATAATAATAATAATAATAATTAATAATAATAATAATTAATAATAATAATAATTAAAATAACCCTTAAATAAATTCTTCAGCTCCTTTTTCTTTTATTAAGAATAATAATAATAATAACTGTATTCATATTACTAATAATAATAAGAATACTAATAATCATATATAAAATTCCTAAATATCTATACAGCCTATACTGCTCCCTCCCATTTTATTTACAGAGAGTGTGAGAGAGAAACTGAGAAAGGGATAGAGGAAGTTCGAGAGGGTGAGAGCAGGGATCCTCACTTGAGGCTTGGCCGGCTCTACGAGAAGGCGACGGTGGCACTGTGGCTCCATGAGGAGGAAGGAGGTGCGGGCTCAACAACGGTTCGTGGCGCAGCCGCGACGAGGGCGGATCTGAGGCGGCGTGGTCGTTCGCGAAGTCGGCAAAAATCGGAGGGGATCATCGGGGCGGCGCTGGATAACGGCGGATCGGGATGGCCGATCTCTCCGGAGGATGCCGGCGGACAGGCGGTGCTCGCGGGTTGGGGTGGAGCGGCGCTGGTGGTAGCGCACGCTCAACAGCGTCGGACGGCCGTGGTTCTCCGGCGATCGGAGAGGAGAAAGGGGGCGGCGCGATATCTGCGGGCGGCGGCGCGGCAATTCGGTGGCGCCGGGTGGCCAGAGGCGCTGTACACGCGAGGGATCCGACAGTACTCGCGGTGGTCACAAAGAGAGGGTACGGACGGACGGGGCGCCGCCACCTGGGGACGGCGGCACGCAGGGCGGCTCGGATGGCCACGGCACGGTGGGGCTCCGCTGGCGAACGCACAGCCAGACACGGCGCACCGACGGTGGCGCGACTGTGCGGGAAGACTCGGACAGGTTAGGGCTTCTCCCTCCTTCTTCTTTCTTCCATGGGTGATGGTGGTGGTGTGTTCTCTTGGGTGGTGGTCGCGGATTTTGTACAACATGGCGGTTGCGTTCGGCCTGAGTCGAAAAAGACGGAGGAGAATGGCAGCTATGGTGACGGTTTCGGTGGTGGACGGGTGCCTCGATGGCTGTAGTGGTGACGATGATTTCTTGGATTAGATGGGGGCTGTCGGAGTAGGCGGGTTAGGTCGGATGATGGTGGCTGTCGATGCAAAGGAGGTTGGATGGGGATGAGCTGGTGACGGTGGCGGGTGGAGGTGATGGTTCGGATTAGGGTCTAGGTCGGGTCGTGGTGATTGCGTGTCCTACGTGACGCGGACAATGAAGGAAGATGGTGTCCGGTGTGTCGGACACGAGGAGGAGATCTGTATTTATAATTGGAAAATATAGTGGATGGAAGGCACAGACACGATGTACCTGTTGTGGATGGAAAATTTCTGGAGGAGTACCTCTCCTTTTATAGGAGGTAGGAATTCCAGTTGGATAGGAATTGGGAGAATTTAAATTCCAATTAGGTAAATCATCTATTAATTCAAATTGATTTAAAAATAATTCAATCCAAATCAAATCCAATCTAAATAAATTCTACACTTAATTTAAAATATTTTAAATAAAGTCAATAAAGTCTTTTCCAATTTAAATTACCATATTTAATCCAATATTAAAATTTACAAAATCTCAAATATTATTTACATAATTAAATAAATACAATAATAATTAATTTCGAAAATCACGATAAATACTTAAATATTAATTCATGAACTAGCTTTTATAAATAACAAAATATATTAATAAGCAATTTTACATTTCGTAAAATATTAAACCATAATTTTCAAATAACAATTTATTTGTAAACGACGAATAAAATAACCTTTTTATACAAAATATAAATATTTATCACCTTTGTTTGAACATGTACTTTCCTATTAAAATAAAATTTATAAAAAATATTTTCCTAACATATGTACCTCGACACATATTCGTACTCGTCGAGAAATTACGAATGCAAATCTCGCACGTTACGTAAATACAACAAAGCGAACTCGTATGCGACGTATAGATACGAAGTAAAAAAATAAAGAAAATATTAAAAAAAAATCGTAGTAGAATTTAGGGGGTTTACATCCTACCCAACTTAAAAGAATTCCGTCCTCAAAATTTAGGAAAAATTAGGGTAGGTAGACTTCGGGAGATAGAAAGATGAGAAGTCACGATTTAATTCATTAAACGAAGAGAAGAAATGTCTTTCAACGAAAATTGACAATTTGATAACTAAAAGAATAAATCGATGATGTAGTTTTGTAATGATCATGTGCATGACATCCTTCTGTGTCTAATTGGTCATACTGTCATCAATCCTAGAATCACCAAAATTTCAAGGATTGTAATAACTTCCTCTATCTCATTCTAAGAATACTAATCCCATATTCGGGTCGCATTAAACATCATCATGATCTTCGAGTAATCTCTATGGTTTTTATTAGTAATAAATCTTCATAAGCCTCAATTTCTTCTCAATATTCATAATCCATAAAACTTTATTTTATTTTTTTAAGGCACCTTGTTTTTCTTCTTTATTTCATTTGATTTTTCTTCTTAAGATTAACTCACAAAATTTATATTCCTTAAAATATATTCTCAATCTCACAATATAAATTTCAATATGTACCAAAGTTTTGAATTCAAGGATTCTAGATTCTTCTTCTTCCATCATATCTATATATAGTTTCGTTCAAACTAAATTTCGACCTCATAATCTCTATAAAATTGAAATTTGATAAATCAATTAGTCGGAGCAATCAAACTCTATCTTAGTCATGAAACTTCATATTCGTAATCATCATAAAAAAATTTCCTTAGGATATCAAGAATTTTCACTTTTTAATATTGGGAAGCTTCAAGATCTACTACATCAACATCCTACTTATCACCTCATAAAAATTTCTCAATAATGGGTTTACCTTGAAGAATCGATTTGTCTCCTTCAAAAAAATGATAGCACCTTTCTCAATTTCGCCACATAAATTCCACTTATGCATATTCAATCACATAAATAAATTATACCACTATTCTCCTCGATGAGTTTTCTAATCTATCCTCTACTAACCGGGGATGTCATGGTCAATTTCATCTTCGAACAAGGAAATCATAAAATGAACAAAATTGCATAAAGCACGGAGGAGTCAAGGTGAAATATGAGTGAAGCAATTTAATCGGAAAAGAAGAAAGTAGAGGTTATTAATATTGCATAAAGATGTTATGCGTCTCAGTAAATGAAAAATACAGGACAATGGTTAAGCAATCAAGATAAAACACAAGATTAAGCATTTAAGGAATTTAGTAGGTCACAATCAGTATCAGGTCGAAAGACTTGAGTCAAGATTTGATTTCCAACTTAAGTCATAAAGGACCATAGTATTATGGTAGGATTTATAGCAAGCCATTTTGACTCGACAGTCGCATCATAAAAATAGAGTACAAGGGGACGTGTTTTAGTGGAACATGATATACCTACATGAAGGTGAGCTCGTCTAGGTCTTGCATGTGAAATTTGTTGGAAGGAAAAGTCTAGTGTTGTGCTCCAAATATCAAAGCCACAATGGGGAACGCCAAATGATCAAAATAGAAAGTGGGTTTTCATAAGGTACTAATTAATGCACAAAAATAAAAGGTTAAATCACAAAAATAAGATAATTAGGAAATCTCCTAGGTCAAGCTAAGATAAGTTAGAGGCACAGTTTCTAGAGAAGAAATAGTCTCATAAATAAGGGTATGGTCAAGGGAATGATTCTAATCATTTCAAGTTTCAAATAATTAGATGGTCACAGTAAAAGATCTAGATTTGAGGGATGGTCGAGTGGGTCAAGATAAAGATATAGTTATACAGTTTGGTCGATGACTAACTATACTTGTGTATATGCAATATCATAATCATATGTGGTATAGCAATCTAATGTGGAATACTTCTATCTCACTAGGGTGACCTTACTTGTTTCTTGGTCCTTCACCAATATATGATCTAATCTAAAATTTCAAGTTCCTCGAAAGTTTCTCAATAAAATTTCCAAGATACTCCGCCAAAATTCCAATTATCTTAGACTGTCAATCTTAAATCAAAATTTTAAATCTCTAGTCAATCTCGAAACAACCCTTGTATATCGCAAATCGAATAATAATTTTTTCCCAAATCTTAAACTCAACATATAAATAAGTTTATCAGCCGAAAGTCATACTACAAAATGGAACATTTAAATAACTCTCGAATTTAATTCTATATCCTTCAAATGTGTATATCTAGCTTCCAATAAGTCACAACTACTCTTCAAAAGTAAAAAAAAATTTTGCCAAAATTTAAATATCCATAATCAAGGCTTTAAACTCGAAATCTAAATAACTTTATAAATCATAGATCAGATGACGTAATTTAATTCAAAAATATTTTACCAAAATTTATCAATCATCCTCAAATTTTGGTCATTCGTAAATCATAGTTTAAAATTTTATGACCCTTTTCAAATCAAATTTATATTCTACAAAAGATGTATGGCTATAACTCAATAAATCGTAAATGTTCAAAGACCTTCAAAAATCAATACGCAAATCAAATCAATTTGTTTTCTCGATCTAGCTATCCTCTTGTGTATATCACCTTGTAATATCAAAATAAAATTCCAACTATCTTTTGGAAGCGGTAATATGCTACTACCCAACTTGGAATTAACTAATCACTAAGATCATATTTCTAGGAAAATAAATGCCTCAAATAAAATCTCAATACATATTAATTGTCAATGCAATCCATCTAGCCATGTGTTTAACCTATGGGCATATACTAGTGTAGTCATCTTACTAAACACGAAACTAAGAATTTACGGTAGAAGGTGTCAAGCAAGATGCAAATCAAGGAGGTCGAACGAGAATTTGGAATTTGAAGTCAAGAAAGGATGTCAAGTAGGTGGATGAGATTCTAAACTCTAATTCTATATTGCAGGCCCGTTCGGTACAGTCATGTAACCGAAACGACAAACTAGACCTGCATGGGCCACCACAAAAACATGTCACGCTCCAGTCCCAAAAATAGAAGGACTAGAACGTAATCATGCCAGCTGTATACATACGAAGTATATGGACCGTCGTATGTATACATAAACTGTAAAATACAGTAACCAAAGTACTAAATCTCATCCACAAAGATAAATAATGATATAAAAAAAACAACTTTGAATTTGTCATGTATACAATCGTTGGGCAGAGACAAATCCACTACCAACTAATTTAAATAAGGAAGAATTGTACAAAAAAATGATTGGTCGAGCCAAGGAGATGACGATCAAAAAAGCAACATCTCGAAGAATAGAGCGCAAGTCATGACCTTAGCTAGAGCACCTGCAGAAATCACAAGACACACCTGGAGAGATAACCATGTCCTCAGAGGGACGTAAAAGATACAATAAACATGCCATATAAATACTGGATATGAAATATGCCACAACCAAAGAAAGTGACAAGACATAAATAAGGTAACCTAACCGTACTAAAGTGAACATGCAGTTGAGAACAAACCTTTCATCGCATGAGCCCTGGCTGAAAATAGGATCTGGTATAGTCCCCACTTGGGCACCAGTGACCACAACGCATGACGTTCAAAAATGACAGTGGCAAACCTGAGAGGCTCAACATACCCGTATCTCCAGCGGAGCTTCCGGGTTACAAGGGAAGTACAATCGAAGCCCATACGACAAGAAAATGTTCTTTCCATCCAATATAGTTATCATGTCGCATCCACGACCATGTAACACTACTAACCGTCAAGTCTTCTAACATACAAATATTGACAGTTAGACCTAACGCACGTCCTGTACGCATCAGTGATCAGCCAAAATGCAAGTCTGGATGCTATATGCTACTCATAACTCACACATCTCGTGGCACAACAGTGTCAAGTTTATGTAATACACTAAACTAGTAGTAGTCCCTTAACTCTAGGTCCATATGCAATCAAAGGATAAATAACAAGGTACAGCTAATATCACTGAGCAGGCAGTAAAGCAGCAACTGTAATAATGGTACAGCTAAAAGTACGGGAAATAAATACACATTGATATGCAATAAATAAAATACAGACTAATTTACAAACAGTAAATTGTGGCAAGGTATCTTGCCTGGTGTGTCGCCTGGAGTGGTGCGATGATCCGACAAGTCCTGGTTGTCCAATAGCCATGATCAATGAGTAAAGGTACGAATCCATAAGAAAATAGGAAGCATAATTTAGTCACAGTTAACGGTGGTAGTCGGAAAGAATTTGTGTGAAAAGTTATGTATCATATTTTTAGAAAATATTTATGATACTTAAAACTACGTATAATTTTTAAACAAAATATCTTAAATACATATCATAGTGTGAAACTACCTTTTTATTAATCAAATATTTTAAAGTAATACTTTGCAAATCTAGAAATTTATTCATGGGGTTAAAACTAAATTGTAAAGATAAAATTTTGTAAAAATTCTTAGATAAAATAGTATGCAATAGTATATATATTTTTCCACAAATATTTTGAAATATTAATCAAATTATTTTTATACAATTTAAGTTTTGAAAATAATATTGTCACTAATAATACCAATGGCAAAATATCCATACCCATATACAAAAATACTAATAATACTACTGTTAACATTAATAATAATAAACAAAATGATAATAATAATAATAATAATAATAATAATAATAATAATAATTAATAATAATAATAATTAAAATAACCCTTAAATAAATTCTTCAGCTCCTTTCCCTTTTATTAAGAAGAAGAATAATAATAATAATAGCTGTATTCATATTACTAATAATAATAAGAATACTAATAATCATTTATAAAATTCCTAAATATCTATACAGCCTATACTGCTCCCCTCCATTTTATTTACAGAGAGTGTGAGAGAGAAACTGAGAAAGGGATAGAGGAAGTTCGAGAGGGTGAAAGCAGGGATCCTCACCGGAGGCTTGGCCGGCTCCACGAGAAGGCGACGGTGGCACTGTGGCTCCACGAGGAGGAAGAAGGTACAGGGCTCACCAATGGTCGGTGGTGCAGCCGCGACGAGGGCGGATCTGAGGTGGCGTGGTCGTTCGTAAAGGCGGCAGAAATCGGAGGGGATCATCGGGGGGCGCTGGAGAACGGCAGATCGGGATGGCCGATCTCTCCGGAGGATGCCGGCGGACAGGCGGTGCTCGCGGGTTGGGGCAGAGCGGCGCTGGTGGTAGCGTACGCTCAACAGCGGCGGACGGCCGTGGTTCTCCGGCGATCGGAGAGGAGAAAGGGGGCGGCGCGATATCTGCGGGCGGCGGCACGACGATTCGGTGGCGCCGGGTGGCCGGAGGTGCTGTACACGCGAGGGATCCGACAGTACTCGTGATGGTCACGAAGAGAGGGTATGGGCGGACGGGGCGCCGCCACCTTGGGACGGCGGCACCCAGGGCGGCTCGGATGGCCACGGTACGGTGGGGCTCCGCTAGCGAACGCACAGCCAGACACGGCACACCGGCGGTGGCACGACTGTGCGGGGCGGCTCGGACAGGTTAGGGCTTCTCTCTCTTTTTTCTTTCTTCCATGGGTGATGGTGGTGGTGTGTTTTCTTGGGTGGTGGTCGCGGATTTGGTACAACGTGGCGGTGGCGTTCGGCCGGAGTCGAAAAAGGCGGAGGAGAAGGGAGGCTATGGTGACGGTTTCGGTGGTGGATGGGTGCCTCGATGGAGGTGGTGGTGACGATGATTTCCTGGGTTAGATGGGGGCTGTCGGAGTAGACGGGTTAGGTCGGATGATGGTGGCTGTCGATGCAAAGGAGGTTGGATGGGGATGAGCTGGTGACGGTGGCGGGTGGAGGTAATGGTTCGGATTAGGGTCTAGGTCGGGTCGTGGTGATTGCGTGTCCTGTGTGACGCGGATAATGAAGGGAGATGTTGTCCGGTGTGTCGGACACGGAGAGGAGATCTGTATTTGTAATGGGGAAATATAGTGGATGGAAGGCACAGACACGATGCACCTGTTGTGGATGGAAAATTTCTGGAGGAGTACCTCTCCTTTTATAGGAGGTGGGAATTTCCAGTTGGATAGGGATTGGGAGGATTTAAATCCCAATTAGGTAAATCATCTATTAATTCAAATTGATTTAAAAATAATTCAATTCAAATCAAATCCAATCTAAATAAATTCTATACTTAATTTAAAATATTTTAAATAAAGTCAATAAAATCTTTTCCAATTTAAATTACCATATTTAATCCAATATTAAAATTTACAAAATCTCAAATATTATTTACATAATTAAATAAATACAATAATAATTAATTTCAAAAATCACGATAAATACTTAAATATCAATTCATGAACTAGCTTTTATAAATAACAAAATATATTAATAAGCAATTTTACATTTCGCAAAATATTAAACCACAATTTTCAAATCACAATTATTTGTAAACGACGAATAAAATAACCTTTTTATACAAAATATAAATATTTATCACCTTTGTTTGATTATGTACTTTCCTATTAAAATAAAATTTATGAAAAAAAATTTTCTAACATATGTACCACGACATATATTCACACTCGTCGAGAAATTACGAATGCAAATCTCGCACGTTACGTAAATACAACAAAGCGAACTCGTATGCGACGTATAGATACGAAGTAAAAAAATAAAGAAAATATTTAAAAAAAATCGTAGTAGAATTTAGGGGGTTTACAGGAGGATTTTGAGAGGCGCTGGAAGCTTGTCCAATCCAGTGGAACATTATTCGATTGCCTCGAAGCCATTTTTATTTCAAGTCCAGTTGCAAGTTTTCTTTTGAAGGTGTCTTTTTTATTATGAAATAAAGGGTATGATGTATAGGCATTGTGGCTATTTTCTAAAAGAGTTTCAAAGAGAGATATGTAAGCCAAGCTATGGCATTTTGAGTCGCAGAGCAATGTACTTGTATTCCTATCAAGTTATCAATAAAAAGAAGTGTTGCTATTTCAAATCTTTGTT
Organism: Iris pallida; assembly: GCA_029216955.1. Taxonomy (NCBI): domain Eukaryota; kingdom Viridiplantae; phylum Streptophyta; class Magnoliopsida; order Asparagales; family Iridaceae; genus Iris; species Iris pallida. The sequence continues at coordinate 20,454,269 of JANAVB010040419.1, read as the reverse complement.
TTAATATTTGGTTTTATGCAATTATTGTTTTTCTTACGTTATATTTTGCTTTGTTTAGTTATATTATACAGGTACTAGTCTTGTGCAAGCGCAACTTTGGCTTGTGCGATATCACGCCTTAGCGAGGACAAACGATTCTGCTGAGATCAAAGCGAGGATGAACGACTCTAGCGGGGTCGAGGCATGACATAAATGGTATCAGAGAACGACTTTACGCCCTTGTCTTGTTTCAAATATCATTTTCGAAAAGTATATAAGTATTATGATGTTTTTCGATGGTCCCAATTTTTGAGTTATGAAAACCAATATCCCATACAATAAGTCCATAAAATTTTATGAGACTGACAAAAGTAATACTCTTTTATAGAGGAATGGCAAAATGAGGTAGTCAGGATCCTCCTTGGCCATCGGGAACGACCGATCCAGTAGAATGGATTTTGGCCCTAATGGAAACTCGGCAGAAATAAGCTGACACCAAAGGTAGCTGGATGCCTTGACCCAGATAGTAGCTTCTCTTGTAGCCAATCATGATACCACTGCAGCAAACAATCCAACTGGAACTCCCGAGGTTGGATCCATGGATATTGATGTGCCACATCAGGCTCGCAAGAAACTATTTGAGCCATCGGATTTCTTGAGTGCTAAACTGCCAGAGTTTGAGGAAAAAATGTCACCCGATAAAATGATGTATTGGATTAAGAAAATGGAATGTCTGTTCTTTTCTATTTGCGTTAGTAGAAGCAAAAGGGGGCATGCGCCACTCTACAACTGCGGTTGCGGGCGAATGATTGTGGGGAGGCTAAGAAGTCGAAACTGTGCGCCCGGGCTAGAGACAGAATGATTACATGGGCTATGTTTAAGCATACTTTTCTGGAGCAGTATCTTCCTCCCACAGGCAGTCAAAAGAAGGAAGACAAATTTATCATAGTGAAACAAGGAAACATGTCCATTGAAGATTATGAGTCAAAATTCTCCCAACTCGTAAAATTTACCGACTCGATGTTACTTAATGAGAGGGCTCGCATGAATCGGTTTATAAAAGGTCTGAATGACAACATCCAAAAGGATGTTCTGAACCGAGAGTGTGAATCATATACCAAGGCCTTTGAGGCGGTGTCATGACCTGCACCTGTGAAAGGGCACGAGACCGTGGGTACGCTTAGCCTACACCATAATGTCGGCTGTAGAATGCTGTCCTAGGTTACACAACTGATAATAACACAATATAAATATACATGTCGATGATAACTCTCCATACAGAGGACAATCACAAAATAATACAATCTCAATCACAAAAATCTAAGAAAGAATATTAGCACGATAAAGAAATATATAGATGTCAAAAGTGCAATACAACCAAATAGAAATAAGTCTAATTGTCAACAACACATCTAAAAGAGTAAATAGTATAATAAGACATCTCAGTAAATAGCTGGAGACAAATCTAGGCAAATATCCTACCTATCTAACTAGGCACTACTAGTGTATCCACTAAGCTAGTAGGATCCTCATGGTGGTCCAAGTCATAAGTGTCACCGACGTCTGCTCCATAATAGGTCATGTAAAAGTCTTCCAGATCCTCTAAAAAATATATTCGATCAGGATTGGAATGAATTACATAACTCTGAAAGTAGTTCCATTACATGGTTGGAAGTATATAACTCGCAATAAACGAATATACATGACGTTCTGGAATTAAAATACAGAGAAGTAGTATCATGAACATCTAAGGAAACTGAGTACATGAATAAGATAAAGAACATGTTACACTGGAATAAACATGAAGTGATTTAGAGCACAAGTCAGTTATGTGATTGGTTTAGGTTACACATGATTATTCTACGGTAACTCGATTATACGTGAAAGGTATAATCGACATGTACATGATTATACTAAGGGATGTAATCACATAACTACTTCTACTCTCCCGCCCCAATCAATACACATGGTTCTGAACACGACACGTTACGTACATGATTGTTATTTGCACATGAAGCACATGAAGTACATAAAGGAATAATATGAATACAAGGAGTACACGATGCACATGATAAAGCACATGAATATAAAATACCTAATGCACCCAACAAGGGGATAACATCTCCTAACACGAATTATTTAGCATTAATCCGTGTAACAGTGTGTCAACATCAAGCAAAGTAGTCTAGAGCAGGTAATATAGATACTATCATGATAAAAAAATAAGATGTAGGTACTCGCTTGATATCCTGAGCAATGAGTGAGGATCGATGTTCGAATCGGCGTCACAAAGACCTAACATGAATTACAGAGTTACATGGTTTTCTAGAGTAAATAATATGTTTAAATGCACTAATTATATGCTTCTAGGTCTTTTCTAGGTTAAAGCTAGTCTAACTAGATCAAATTGGTCAAACTATCCATTTCTAAGTTTGTATGAGTTTGTTTCTAGGATATAGTGTCCATACATTAAGTTCTATACTGTACTAGTTATCCTAGGATACTATGGTTGTCTATTACCTAGATTACTTAGGTAATTTCATTACCTATCTAAATGATCTAATATTCCTTTATATAGGGATATTCTAATATCCAAGCCTCAAACACAATTACCCATATCTTAGGCCACCCTACTCCTCACTATACTGTTATGCAATATGGCCTCTCTATTATGGACTGATATAAATAGCCCTACCATATACTGATATGGCTATCCTATATATATATATTATATATATATATATATATATATATATATATATATATATATATATATATATATATATATATATAAATATATACATATATATATTTATATATATATAAAATATATATATATATATATATATATATATATATATATATATATATATATATATATATATATATATATATATATATATATATATTAAATATATATATATATATATATATATATATATATATATATATATATATATATATATATATATATATATTTATATATATATATATATAAAAATATATATATATATATATATATATATATATTTATATATATATAAAATATATATATATATATATATATATATATATATATATATATATATATATATATATATATTTTTATATATAAAATATATATATATATATATATATATATATATATATATATATATATATATATATTTTATATATATAAAATATATATATATATATATATATATATATATATATATATATATATATATATATATATATATATATATATATATATATATATATATATATATATATATATATATATATATATACTGATACTATAAGACAGACATGGGTAATTTTGTATACTGAAATAGGATACCCTCTAACTGATACATGCTTGGCCCAACACAAGTATGCGATTTGGCCCTCCTAACTGTTGTTACATGTAAAGTATATGACTAATATCTAGTATCCATATGACTGATACATGGTGGCCATCTAACTAATATATATACAAATGGCCCATAGGACTGATACATGTATGAGTTCCTATGACTGATGCAAATGGCTTTCCCCCTTCACAATCTCAGTTAACAAATAGCATATGAGGCTAAACCTCTACCATCTAACTGTTGCTGCAGTAATGGCTAACCCGAGCCTCCTCTTATATTCTTGAATACTGCTCGGAATTCCCCCAAAGTAGCAAATGCCACTTGCCACTAATCCTTCATTACTGTTACACATAGATGGACTATATATAGCAGATACATTTTATGTCCTATATATGACTTATATATGATTCCTATACTCGAGCTCTTTGTTAAGAAACTGATACACATATCCATTTAGAACTGATACATGTATGAGAACCTCTATAACTCATACTGTTGCTGCTACCATATATCAATAGCCCCTCAATACAACTTATGTATAAATGGTCCCGTATCCTACATATCAGTCCTACTCCATTCGACTGCTACTGCATAAAGCATATGCTCGAGCATACATCCCTTCATAGGAACTGCTACAAGGCTTCCTTACCTGATACAAATAGGCGTATCAAAGCCTCCCCTTCATGTTCAGTTAACTGATACCAAATGGTGTACCCCCTTATCTTAACTCCATTTAACTACTGCTACTACCCTATTGGGCAAAACCCAAGCCCCTCCTAAGGTCTAGTAGACATTCCTTTATATCTTTACATGTTAGGATATAAGATTGATGTATAATGGACCTTTTCTAAAGTCCCCTATGGACAGACACTTGCTATCAAGTATAGGACTGATGCTTTTATCCTATACTCGAGCCTATTCCCTCTCCAACCAACTGACATATAACATACAGGCCCTTTATGGTCTGATGCAAAAATCCCTCAAACCCGAGCTATTTCCTACATGCCCGACCCATTCATGTAACTGATACATAAATTAATGTATATCAGTCCTATATGCTCATACTTGAGCTCCTAGGTATCAGTTATCTGATACATAAATTGTCCTATACAAAAGATACAATATATAACATATATAATTGACACTATATCCCTCTTCCTATGGACTGATTCACATATTATCCCCTTCTCCTATAGGACTGCATATAGGCCATCCTATTGAACTGATATAGGATGCCCCTATATGTAACTGCTGCTGCTATTGTAAGTAGCAGTTGCTACTGCTACTGCCTTGCTAATATCCTGAGCCTATTTCCCTTTCATGACAGTTAACCTATAAAGTATCAAGCCTCTCTTTATAAGGACTGATACTAAGTATCAAATGGATGATACAAAATGGCTCATCCCCTCATCTCCTGACTAAAGCATATCTGCCTCAAGACTGAAACATGCTATATGCCCCCTTTACATATATGAATGATACACAAATATACATTTCAGTCCTATCCTCTTATCATGACATTTCTATTAACAGTAACTTCCTACTACAAATTTCCCTTATAGACACACAAAATCAAATAATAGTTCAACTGTCTACTATATTCATGCATACAAAACATTCCATATATTCCCTTTCTATGTGAAGCCCTATAATATTCTCATATAATCAGTAAATACACATACAAATGATAACCTATAACAATATAGATCTAAAATCAAATGTCAAATTTGAAATTAGAGTATTGGGTGCTCTTTTGGTCATTTTGTCAAACACTTGGCGTGTGCATCGTGACACATTGTGATACGTCTATGATACACACTCCAAATGGATCCTAACTTGACTCAAAGCACACCCACACATTTTAAATCACAATTAGGGCCTAACTAACCTATCCACAAACCCTAGAAATAACATTCTTGGATTTTCCCCCAAATTGGGTCAAATACAAAGGGAAAAGTCTCTAAATGGATGAAGAAGAGTCAAATCTCCTCACCATGGGTATTCCTAATGCATGGGGGGTTCTTATTTGATGCATCTATACTATTTACTACGAATTAAAGGGTTTAGAATGCATTTTACCTATTGGGAGGTGGATTTCCAATAAAAAACTCCAAGATCCAAAAGCCCTAAAGCTCCAAGTGCTCTGACCTCCAATGCCTTGCTTCTATGGTCTTCTATTCTCCAAGGGGAAGAGAATGGAACAATTTAGAGCTGTTTTGGATAGGTTTGGTGGTAGAAACAATTGGGGAAGAAGCCTCTAAACTTGGGTTAGAATTTTAATGGATGGAAGAAGAAAAAGAAGAAGAAGAAGTGGTTCTTCTTATAGAACAAGGGGCCGACCATGTAGTCTAGGTTAGGTTTTTTTGGCTTTTGTGAAATGTCCAATAAGTCCCTTTCTATGTCATGACAAGTTTTAGGAGAAAAGGCCTTTCTTCCTAATTAGGTGTTTATAGCATAATTTCTAATTAATCTTGCTAGTCTAACTAGAGACTAACTAAGTCTATCAAGATAGGTTTGATGATTGTAATCTCACTAATTAGGTCCACTAGAGTCATGACTATTCATCTAATTAGAATAGCACTATAGTTTACATATGATATATCACTAGCACAATTAATTAATTAAAATGATATAAATATATACATATCATATAAAAGACTAATTTATCCTATTTCTAGAATGTGGTAATGACAAGTCTACCCTCCTTAGAAAAATTATGTCCTCGAAATTTAAGTTGGTCATACTCTTCTTTAGGTCATGTCCCCCAAGAATCATGGTCCAAGAAGGCCCTATCTAAACTATACAATTCTATCAAGGAACAACACGCATGGTTACGACCCGTTATGATATGAAATCTCAATTAGGGGTCTCCACTAACTACACTAACCATACTATGGCACAAGGTAATAGGTACTAAAGAAACACACTATTAATAAAGGAAAGAAAGGATCAGAACAAAACAACATCCTAACCCATGACCTGTAACATTGACCTTTTAGTTATCAGGTTGGCAATAAATCCAAACCGGTAGCTTGGACCTCGAAGACCTCCAAGATGTTATTCAGGTTCGAACTCCTTATGCCAAACGCTCAAGTGCATCTCAAAATCTTATAGTCGTTCTTCTACAAGGACACAACTTCTTTGAACAAAGATATCCACAACCATCAGTCGACTTATGCAAGGCCAACGGCCGTTTGAAGCTAAGTCGGGATCGAGCATGACTGCAGAAATTCTAAGAGACAATGGACGTAGCTCCACCGAAAAGCTTTCCTTTATATAGACTGAGTGTGGTCCAACCCCAAACGCCACGTGCCATCGATCAAATACCCCCAAATTAATGGGATGAACCTAGGACTTAGCATAATGAATCTCATTCAATAGGTTCATTTGACTGAATCCTAGGCCACAAACTCCATGAATTCCCCAAAAGATGGCGGTAATTAAAGATACGTTGACTCAGCAGACACAAAGGGACATCATTAATCACAAAGAGCTCTCAGAAAGTCCTGAGACATTTCGTAAAAGTGCAGTAGCTTCACAAAGCTCTCAGAAGTCCCTCATTGCTTTGTAAAAGTACAGTAGCTTCACAGAAACCCACCAATAGTTTCCTCGTTGTCCAAAAGCGTAGTGACCCAGTTGTCTTCGAAACACAGTCTCCTCGTCGCCCAAGAGCACAGTGACTCCGTCGTCTTCAAAATACAGTCTTCTCGTCGCCCAAAAGCGCAGTGACTCCATCATCTTCGAAACATAGTCTTATCGTCGCCCAAAAGTGTAGTGACTCAGTTGCCTTCAAAACATAGTCTCCTTGTTGCCCAAAAATGTAGTGACCCCGTCGTCTTCGAAACATAAGTCTCCTTATCTCCCAAAAGTGCAGTGACTCCGTCGTCTTTGAAATACGGTCTCCTTGTCGCCCAAAAAGTTGTGACTCCCTCGTCTTCAAAACATAGTTTCCTCGTCGTCCAAAAGCACAGTGACTCAGTTGCCTTCGAAACACGGTCTCCTTTTGTCCAAAAGTGCAGTGACTCTGTCGTCTTCAAAACACAAGTCTCCTCGTCGCCCAAAAGTGCAGTGACATCCAAGCCTCACCAGAAGCACAGCTTGCATAGATGCACAATCCTATGAGGTCGCATTGCTCCATGTGGCCAGTATGGCACATATATCTTTTCAGATATTACACAATCGGTTTGTTTAAACCACTACTCCAAAGATAAGAACGGAATTAGTTTTATTGATAAGGGCAATATCCAATCGGTTTGTTTAAATTGCTGCCCCAAAAATAGAGACAAAATTCGACTCCTTGGATAGGAGCCAAACCTGTTCGGCTTCATCTAAATAAAAAGCCTCGAGCAGTAGAGACATGCCATGTCTCGTTTATTCGGTTATGCTGATAACTATCCAAGATCTTGATAGAAGGGAATTTCAACGTCCATCATGTGTCAGCTCAGCAGCAGCCCTCAACATGCAAAGACAACAGATTCTTTCACATCTCAACGCGCAGTGCTCCTACGCGTCTAACAAATCTCATGCACATCGGATATGTGTAAGGCCTATAAATAGAAGGAGTTCTCCTTCATTAAAAAGTTCAGCAATTTCCTAATTGGCAACCCAGAGCTCTATTCACGAGCACTAGAAAGTCAAAGCAAGTTCAACTCATCGTCTTATCATCAACGGAGTAAAGGAGCCGCTGGAGTGCTATATTTATACCGTCATACTTCTCCAGAAATTCTTGTACTTAAATCATTTATTTAGGAGTTCTTTTTGTACTTCTTAAACGTTTGAATACAAAAGTTCGTTCAACTATTTGTCATGGCAAACAAGATGACTCCTCTGCTGGGGACTTCCTTCTCCTCCAACGAGAAGGTGGTGATGCAATCTGACGACAACTTGATGGGATCTTCTCAAAAGATGTTGGTCGTATGTTTTGACCAGCAAGCTTTTGAAGATATTATCTCTGAAGAGAAGTCGAGTACTTCGAATTGGTTCGTATAACCGAATAATACTTGGTGTACCTGTGTGCCGAAGGCTGCTGCGATGAGTAGCATGATGGAAGGGACTGTACTCCAGAACCTCCTGAACGATGAAGCCCCGAAGAAAACTTTGACTGCTGCTGTCGCACCGCTCGTTCAGTCCCCACTTCTGAAAAGTACAGCGAGGAGTGCGACTCCCTTATGGCAGACCTGACGAAGCCACTGTACGGAAGAAAGCGCGCAGTAGCATACCTGCACACGAAGACAACTGCACAGGCGAGAACTTCTGTCTTTGACATAATTGCCTACCCATCCGGTAAGGCTATATTAGACTCTAACAGTTACGCACCTTCTAGGGGTAACATGAAGAGGCCCAAGGTAGCATGTGCCCTATACGAACAATATGCTACACCGATAATCATATTGGATTTTGAATGCAATGCACCTTCCAGGGATGGCATGAAGAATTCCAAGACAGCACACGCCCTGCGTGACCAAAGTGCTATGTCGACCACTCAATTGGATTCTGAATTCTACGCACCTTCTAGGGGTAGTAGGAAGAAATCCAAGGCATCACACATCCTATGCGACCAACGTGCTACACCATCAGCTGGCCAAAGGCTCACATTGATAGTTACGCGTGCAGCCGATAAAAAGCTATGCAAAATTGGTTCGAGTGATTCGATGCCTCGACCAGTAAAACCTCGCTGTCACTTGAACGCTCATGCACATGATTCAAGTCAAGGGGTACATAATATGGAGATAGACTCGTGCAAGCAGCATCGCTGTATGCATGGAGTGAGTCTGCCTTATCAGCAACTCTCTGATCAGGACCTAAGCGTATCTCGCGTACAAGAACTAAGAAGAGTGAAGCTACCTTCACATCCTCATTCTTACGTGCAGCCTCCCTGAACGTACGAAAAGAATATGGAAATAAAGACATCGGATCTACGCAAGACGATTTTCCACAATCGTAAAGCGAAGGAGGAGTCTGCGGTGTAGGACATGTCTAAACCAAGGCACACCTACACTAAGATCACCATCAACTGTTGGTGTTGCCAAATAGCTCATCACTAACGAAGAGGCGGTCCGTTTTCCAAAGACTGCGGTCGATGGCGTCTGTACATCAGAGACTCGATAAAGGATCACCGAGTGAAGAAGAAGAAAAACTCTGCGTTTCTTCATGCAATGCGACGTGGGGTTCTCCTTCTCTTAAGAAGCTTTCCAAGAATCCTCCCGCTTTGGCCAACAAATACAAGGGCCGACCTGGGGGTAGCAAGACGATGGTGCCCAGTATGGGTGTGTTCCAACACATGCGTGTTAAATTTGGATCCCTGCCGCAAGGGGATGTTGCTTCAGCTAACATTAGCTGGGGGTAGCCAACTCGCAACCATTAATAACAATCCCTCGTTCCAACTCAATGAAGGACTATATGACACAGATGCCTTCGTGGGCGCAAGCAACCAACAAACAGGTGGTAACAATTATAATGAGTCCGAGGATGATTAATTGCAATCTACTTGTTTACCCTCGAGATAACGGGACTCAGGCGTCTGAACCCGAGAGCGAAAGATCTATTGTCCCTTCTATATATCCATACATGATGTCCATCTTCATGGCCGAAGGTGGTAATACGGAAAGCAGCGAAGGATCCAGTCATCAGAAATGTATAGAGGCCTAAATATGTTAAACGAAACTATGCAGGCCTTAACTTCAGTGGTCCTAAAAATCAAGAAGAAATTGACATCCAATATCCTTGCTCCTACAAACCAAGACCTGGGGACGAACGACGGGTCTAATGCGCCTTCCATCTTGAGTTAAACGGTGCCGCTATCATCTACTCCATCAACAACATGACCTGTTATATCGAATGACATGCAACAGGCACTCATAGAATTGTATGCAAGCTATGATGCCAGAGAAAAGCGAGAATCACTCCAAAAGATGGGAATCCAGCAACCATATCCTGCCGAATGGTATAATCTGATATATCCTCCTAAGTACAAGCCGCAGACGCTTGGGCCATTTGACGTGAAGGAGTCTCCTTGTCGATACCTGAGATATTTTGCTTCAGTAACAAGGCATCTGCCAAGAGAAGACACACTGCTCACAAACATATTCGTAGGGGCATTGCAGGGGTGGCTTACGAATGGTTTTGTAGTCTCCCTAACAATTGCATTTCGTCGTTCGATGATTTGAAGTGTCTCTTTCTCGTTCGATTCTATGAAGGAGGAATGGACATAACAATGTCTACTATTATGGATATTACTAGAAAGAGAAAGAGCCTGTACGTGCTTATATTAAGCGCTTTCGTCAGACAGCTTTGAGACTACCACCTGGCGTACTCAAACCCATGCTCATGGATTCTTACCACAAGAACATGCTCCTTGCAGTTAAATTATGGCACAGTGCTCCTTGCATAGAGTGGATACCCTTCATCATCGAGGTAGATATAGCCGAAAGAAAGGCCAGGGACATGCATCTGTTGGGGTTGAGTTTTCCCTCACTCGAAGACAAAGGGAATCACTCATCTTGTAATAACCCGTTCCCTAAGGACGGTAAAGGAAAGCAAGCCATGATCGTCAACATCTCTAAAGGTTCAGTGACAATGAACCAGAAGCCGGCTGAAGCACCGAGGCCGAAAGAGACCTACTCCTTCAACGACGAAGACACACTAGAACTCTTTGATATGTTGACAAGGGGTAGCAAGCTTCAACTCCCTCCTCCAAAGTGCCCTAATGAAGTAGAAAAGGTAGACAATTCAAAATACTGCCACTATCACCATTATGTCCACCAGTCAACATGCGATTGCTACGTATTGAAGAAGCAGATCCAGTGCCTCATCCATGCTAAGGTCATCTCACTCGACTATGAGGATAAGACCATCACTGCCAACATGGTCACCCTCTAGTTCGAAAGTTTTCTAAGGATAGAGGCTCAAGACGGTGTTGTCCCTATCCCGAGGGCGACAATGGAAGTAGTCAATCTTCCACCAGCCCGTAATATTGCTTAAGGCCTCATCATATTTACAATGCCGCAAAGTAAAGTTATGTAGATCCACCTTGATCTTGCCCCAGACATGATGATGCCTGCAGTGCACTCTGTCAAGGAAAAGAAAGTCAAGTCATATCGTATGGTTTCTACATCGAATGATGACACCCTGGTTACCACTCTCTCAGCTCACCAACAGTAGGAGCACCAGGCTGTAGAAGATGAAATACCTCCAACCGTTGCTATAGCACCTGATGCATCAAAAACATGACCATTCCAACCTCCTGCAGTAGACAAGATAAAGCAGAAGGAGGTCTGCTTCGACAAATCATTGAGAAAAGACTCGATAGTAGGGTCGATTAAGCCCTACAACTTTGACATATTGACACAGCTTGCCAATACTCCGGCTCGACTGTCACTCTTCGAGCTCCTCCATCTCTCCAAAGAGACTCGAGACGCCCTTAGCAAACCTTTACAGAATGCTGACTCCATTCTCACCCATGTGCAACCGCCCAAGGAGGATCCTGCTGCGTGCCTACATTATCATAGTGTGGTCGAAGAGATTCCTAATATCACCTTCACTCAGCAGGACATGCTACTAAAGAGCAACCGACACAATAGGCCCCTCTACTACACGGGATATGTTGGTGCCATTAAGGTTGATCGCATCCACGTCGTCCATGGCTCTTCTCTCAGCAACATCCCTCAAAGTTTACTCCAAAATTTAGGATCCTGATGCTTCGGCTGACCGCATCAAACACTACAATCAGCGGCTTAAGCGCTGGAAAGAGTTAGCCCCTCAGCAAGATTCGTCTGAAATGCCAAATAGGTGATCTTCAGATGGACTTGCTACGTCATTGACATTGATATAAACTACAACATGCTATTGGGTCGACCATGGATTCATGAATAGATGATCATACCTTCCACTCTTCATTAATGTATGAAGTATGTAGCCAGCAACGGGACTATCAAGACCAAGTTTGCTGACATCGATCCATTCTGATGACTCGAAGCATATTGTAAGAATGTTGATCTATACAAGTTAGTCCCATGGGATGATAATGCAAATAATGTCGACGACGAGGTAGATACTGTATTAGAAATCGCGATTATGGTCGAATAACCATTGAGGGTTCGATTGAGGGAAAAGCCTCCCCAAACATCAGCTCATCTTGTCATCAGACTTCGAAGAAAGGCTAATGTCCATTCACCATCAACGGTATCAGCCACTAACCAAGAGCCTATGTGAATAAGGCTCTTCCGAAGGGCCTCAAAAATAATCTCGAGGTCGTAGAAACCTCCGACTTCAGCCTCCTTGGTAGTCAAATTGAAGCGGAAGCCTCCTCAACCTTCTCCCACAGCAGCCCTAGTTCTCACGGATGAGGAATTAGGAGACTACATATGTGCCAATACCGAGGCATATTCTTTAGATGAGGTAATCCCTCGCGATAAAATTTTATATTTTATTAATAGAAAGTTATCTTTGAATTACTCTTATGCGCACTAGAACGCTAAGTATTTCTTAGACAGTGCTCAATATATGTTACAAAAGTAAGTGACAACTGTCATGCCACGATTTCGTCGAATCGATAGTCATCCCCCGGGAATGATGCCGTACGAACTTAATTTGCGATCGCACAAGACATAGTCATAAGGTAATCCAAAATACGAGAATCTAAGAGAGCAAGCAGACAAATTGAATCACATATTAAGCAAAAAGAACTTTGATCTTTATTTATAATGGACATTATTTACAGACTCCAGTACAGGACTCATGTCGCGCGGACAACAACATGACTCAATTACAAAAGAGTGCCGATGAGGTAGCCGTTCCAAACATTGCACACATCCCTCAATATAAAATAGAGTATTCCAGTGACCTGGAATAGAGGGACGCTGAGCCATCTTTCTTGGACAGTTGAGAGTCTTCAAAAGTGGAGTTACGGGGAAAGTCTTCGACGCGCGGCCGAAGCTTCAAAATCATGAACGTTGCTGAGCTAGTTGGCGCATCCTTCCTGATTCATGGAACCTGTAAAGAGCGAGGATCAGTACGATCACATGTACTGGCGAATGGCTAATTAAAATCCAAGCTCTGTATTTGATTCTCGCAGTTTTATAAACGTGTTAGCTAGCTATTTTTATGATCTTTCTAACCATCCTGATCGATTTATATATTAGCATGTTTTGAGACAAGCATATGAAATTGTACACATAAGCAGCTATCATATTCATCCCATGTAACGTGCATTAGTTAAGCAGTAAAAGGGTGTGAAGGTCACTAGCAATGTCAAGCCATCATGGACTATAGCTGGGTTAGACGGCGATCCTTTCGCAATGGGTAGCGAGCCCTGTACGAAAGTTCTCGAATAACCCACATCGATGTAAGGCTGGCGCTTGCTATACTCGTTCCTACCGGGCCGAATCGGTCCTTTGGCCTAGGCAACCGTTCGAGGAAACTACACCTTGTCGACAAGTTGTCCAATGACCGTTTTGTAGAGTCTTGAAAAATGCTATTTCTTTTCTATAACTTTATCCTTTCTCTTTTAGTTGCAAAACTTAGCCTTTCTTTTGAACTTAGTCGATTTACTTACTTAGCCATATTGTTGCGATAAATGTTAATCGATTCATTCATTGTTTTGTATAGGCTAAGTGGAATTGCATAAGAAAGCACGTTTTCCATTTTCAATACCAGCAGTTTGATAGCAAGTGTTTCATGAAGAATTGTGCCATGATTTTTTTGATTCTACACTATGATGACAAGCATTCATTTAATTTTATATTGATTTTGAAATAGAGGGTCGATGCGAAAGAGGTCAGCCACTCGCCTTAGACTTGCTTCAAGCGAGGGACTGGCTGGCTACGCTGACGTTGCCTACGCGATCACCTGCAATCGCATAAGCAAATGATTAGAATACTATATAATTCAAGGAATTTCGATATGAATGCAAAGCTCGAAAACGCAATTCATAAAAACCCATCGAAACTTTCATAAAAATGTATTCACGAAAACCAAAGCCAAAGCCAAATCAAGTATAGCATGAAAACCAGAGCAACGAGAGGTCTCTCCCGAGTCAGCCGTAGAGCCAATCCTTGAGGCACAACCTGCTGAATATGGAACTTGGTTCCGAAGAAGCTATTCCATAACGTGGAATAGATCTTAATTCAACCATTCCCGTTCGACCGATTAGGCCGATTTTGATCTATCAGTCCCGATCGAATCGATAACGACAGTGTTCCTTTCTCGCGCACCCTGTGGACGGAAATGGGGCACGATATAGGGACAGGGCACTAGACCATAACCAACTAATAAAAGTTTTCATCCTCGAAACTTAAGGATAGAAACTACCTCTATGAGAATAATAAAGGAAATTTCTCCTTCATTTTCGATTCAAGTTCCCACGTTGACTCTTCGACCGAATGGTTACTCCAGTGTACGCGAACGAGAGAGATTGCTCGATTTTACAGCAGATTATCCTTGTGTTCTAAGATTTAAACTGGCTCTTCAATGTAGGATAAGTCGGACTTCAGCTCCAGCTGACCAAAATCTACCACGTGGCTAGGATTGTGCACGTACTTCTGTAACTGAGAGACGTGGAAGACATTGTGTACACCTTCTAACGCCGGCAGTAGGGCAATTTTATAGGACACTGGAGCGACCCACTCGAGTATTTCGAACGGCCCAATGAATCTCGGACTCAACTTTCCCTTCGAATCGAACCGAATAACTCTTCACATGGGCGACACTTTAAGGAATACGTGATCTCCTTCTTGAAACTCGAGGGGTCGACGATGAACATTTGCGTACCTTTTCTGACGACTCTGTGTGGTCTTTAATCTTTTCTGAACGAGCTGAACTTTCTGCACATCTGTTCCACCAGTTCCGGGCCAAGAATCTGCCGCTCTTAGACTTTGTCCAAGCAAATAGATGATCGGCACTTTCGTCCGTACAGGGCTTCATACGGTGCCATTTGGATGCTGGATTGATAGCTATTATTGTATGCAAATTCGGCCATAGGTAGATGAACGTCCCAACTAGACTTGAAGTCAATTGTACAGAGTCGTTACATGTCTTCGAGAATCAGATTGACGCGTTCCGTTTGACGATCAGTCTGGGGATGATAGGCTGAGCTAAAGTTTAACTTGGTACCCAGAGCCGAGTGAAGGCTACTTCAGAATTGTGACATAAACCATAAATCATGATCAGAGACGATAGATGCTGGAACTCCGTGCAGTCGTACTATCTCATCAAGATAAATCTGTGCCAGCGATCAACGCTCTAAGTAACTTTAATGACAATGAAGTGCGCTGACTTGGTTAGTCGATCGACGATGACCCAGATGGCATCATTTCCCCACAGCATCTTCGATAAACCAACAATAAAATCCATGCATACGTGCTCCCACTTCCATTCTGGAATTGCCAGATTCTGTAGCTCTTCGTCCGGTCTTTGGTGCTCAGCTTTTACCTGCTGACAAGCCATGGCAATGCGACAAGAAGAGTGCCACATCTTTTTTATTTCGTGCCACCAGAAATTTGTACAGAGGTCCTTGTACATCTTTATGCTACCGGGATGCAAGGTGTACTTTGCATAGTGTATCTCCGATAATATCTTCTTTCTATGTTATGAGTTACCCGAAACGCATAGCCTACCCTTCAATCGAAGCATGCCAGTTTTGTCTTTCGTAAAATCGGTCGTCCTATCCATCGAGATTAGCTCTCGTATTTTCTTTAGGTACGGATCGTTCTTCTGAGCGGTCTTGATCTTTTCTTGCAAGCTTGACTCTAACTGTAACTTTGCCAACTGCACATTCCTGAATCGGACTCGGAGTTCGATGCCCATCTCTTCTAGGTCGCATAGAAATCTATGGTCGATGGATAGCGAGGCGATATACTTCCGACTCAGAGAATCCGCCACAACATTTCCCTTTTCCGACGTATAGTCAATAGTCACGTCGTAATCTTTGATCAGTTCAAGCCAACGCCTTTGCCGTAAGTTCAGTTCCTTCTGTGTGAATAGATAGTTGAGGCTCTTGTGATCGGTATAGATCGTGTACGCCACACAATAAAGATAGTGATGCAATAATTTCAACGTAAACACAATCACTGCTAACTCCAGGTCATGAGTAGGGTAGTTCTTCTCGTGCGGCTTTAGCTATCGAGAAGCAAAAGATATCACCTTGTTCCGCTGCATCAGCACACACCCCAATCCTTGACCGGATGTATCGCTGAATATCTGGAAACCCTCAGTCCCTTCTAGAAGTGCGAGTATCGGGGCCGAGACGAGCCGTTACTTTAATTCCTGGAAGGAAGCTTCACAGTCATTTAACCATTCAAATACGACTCCTTTCTGGGTGAAGAGAGTCAAAGGCGATGCGATATTCATGAAGTCCTTCACGAAGCGTCAGTAGTATCCCGCTAAGCCGAGGAAACTTTGAATCTCGTCGATGGACGCTGGCCGTTTCCAATCGACAACGGCTTCAACTTTCTTTGGGTCGACTGCGATACCTTCAGCTAAAATGATGTGTCCGAGGAATGCGATATTGTTTAGCCAAAATTCGCATTTGTTTTGCTTCACATACAACTGATTTTCTCGAAGGGTTTGAAGCACGGTCCGTAGATGCTCGGTGTGTTGCTGTCTATTCTTCGAGTAGACAAGTATATCATCGATAAATACTACTACGAACTTGTCGAAGAATGGTCGGAACACCCGATTCATTAAATCCATGAAAGCAGCTGGGGTGTTCGTTAGGCCGAACGACATTACCAAGAATTTGTAATGGTCATATCGAGTATGAAAGGCGGACTTCGGCACATCGTCCGGCTTGATCTTGAATTGATGGTAACCTGAGCGTAGATTAATTTTAGAGAACACCATAGCTCCTTGCAGCTGATCAAACAGATCGTCTATACGGGGCAGGGGTTGTTTGTTCCGAACAGTGGCTTTATTCAGCTCGCGGTAATTGATACAAAGATGCAGTGAGCCATCCTTTTTTTGACGAACAACACGGGCGCTCCCCATGACGAGACACTGGGTCGTATAAATCCCTTGTCGGGCAACTCTTGTAACTGTACTTTGAGTTCTTTAAGCTCTGTAGGGGCCATTCTGTACGAGGCTTTAGAGATAGATCGGGTATCAGGAAATATATCAATAGTGAACTCAATCTCTTGATCCGGTGGCATACCGGGCAGTTCGTTCGGAAACACATCTGGGATTCTGCCACAATGTCGGTCTGACCCGCGTTTGTACCATCCTGTCGCATATCTCAAACGGACGCTAGATAGCCTTCACATCTGGAATGCAGCATCCGTTGAGAAAATATTGCTAAGATCACCATGTAGGTCGACGATGTCTCACCACACGAATAGCAGAATTTAGGCAGTCCAGGTATACGGAATGTGACCCTCTTTTCAGTACAGTCTATGGTTGTATTGTACGGACCGAGCCAATCCATCCCTAGAATGATATTGTAGTCCTTAATATCTAGAACTGTCGCATCAAGGCTGATCTTTTGACAACCTATACAGATGATTCTATTTCTGCAGACTAAATTTGCAAGTAGTGGCATGCCCGACGGTATATTAATAGTAAGATCGAGACCCAGCGGTGTTAGAGGAAATTTGTGCTCGGCGGTGAAGTCCGCCGATATAAAACTATGCGTGGCACCTGAATCAAACAATACACGAGCAGGCTTATTATTGAAATGTAGTATACCTGTCACGACTGTGTCAGATACGAACGCTTCGTCTTGAGTCGTGGCATAGACGCGGCCGTGAGCATTAGGGTGACGGTCTTGGCCATTCAGTTGTGCGGTCTGAGAAGCCCGAGGTGCTTGGCCTCGGTTCTGTTGATGTTGTTGGGGGTGCTGGTTCGACTTCTCCGAACAATTGCATACAATGTGGTCCATTCGGCCGCACCCGAAGCATGCTCCATTATTCAATCGGCACTCGTTGGCCACGTAGCCCTCCTTGTAGTAGATATTGCAGACTATTCCATCCTTTACTTGGTTGTCGACACCGTTGTCATAATTTTGACACTTGTGTGCATTATTGTCTCCCGTATTGCTATAGCGTTTGCTATTAAAGTGAACAATACCAGTAGTAGCAGGAGGATACTCGGACTCCAGACGGAGGGTATTGTTGAGTGCCTCTCCCATGGTTTTGTATTCAGGCACCAAAACATGGGCATGAAAAGAGGAACGCAGGCCCACTTCGAATCGTCGAGCTTTACTTGCAGTTGTATGTAGATATGCTGCCACAAATTTTACCAGTTTATTAAACTCGACCGCATACTGTCGTACTATCATATTCTCCTTGTCTCAACTGCATAAATTTGTTTTCTTTTTTCTGTCATACGGCTGTAGAAAGATATTCGGTCTCGAACGATGTTCTGAATGTGGCCCACGAGATCGTCGTCGTCTTGTCTTCACATCGAATTGCCCACTTTTGTACGGCCTACCAATCGTGTGCGTTCATTCGAAGTAGGAGTTGAGCACACGTGACTTTCTTTGCGTCTTTGACATCCGAAAGTTCGAACTTGTCTTCCAGCTTCTCCAACCAGTCGATCGCCACGGAGGGATCTTCTGTGCCATTGAAGGAAGTATGACAGCTTTTTATGAATTTTGACAAGTCAAAGTTAGAACTTCTTGGTGCCGTAGGTGAGAGCACGGGCGCCTCTGGTTTAGCTTCATTAGATCAAACCGCAGGCTTGGTCATGGCAGGCATCATCGTTGAATTATTGTTGGCCACGACCGATTGTACTATTTCTTGGAGTGTATTTAGTTGCTACTGTTGTAGCTTAAATTGAGCCTCGAACTGATTTTTGAACTGAGTCTGACGAGCCTCCGCCTGCTGACGATGGAGATTATTTTGGCGTTGCTACATTTTGAGCATCTGCAGCATCCATTATATCGGGTTGTCGGAAGATCCGACTACGGTAGGCTTCATCCCCGTTGGGTTGACGGAATGCTCGGTTCTGGAACTACACGAGCTGCTAGAAGCGCTCGTCTCATCCTCTGCCCGAGCTTTCGCAACTGCAGGGAAAAGAAAGGCAACTCTCGTTAGTTTCAGAAAATGACCTAGGTTCAGCGTATGGAACAACTCAACTCATCGACACGAGGTCAACGGTTTGAGACTAGAAACTCGACACTGGAGGCCAAGGACGTAAAGTCGCACTCTGATACCATTATATCATGCCCTAATTCCGTCAAATAGATAGTCGTACCCCGGGCGTGATGTCGTGCGAACCTAATTTGCGATCGCACAAAGCATAGTCATAAGGTAATCCGAAACACGAGAATCTAAGAGAGGAAGAAGACAAATTGAATCACACGTTAAGTAAAGAGAACTTTGATCTTTATTGATAATGGATATCATTTACTGACTCCAGTAAAGGACTCATGTCACGCAGCCTACAATATGACTCAATTACAAAAGAGTACCGATGAGATAGTCGTTCCATACATTGCACACATCCTTCAATATACAACATAGTATTACAGTTACCTAGAATGGAGCGACGCTGAGCCATCTTTCTTGGACAGTTGAGAGTCTATAAAAGTGGAGTTGCGAGGAAAGTCTTCGACGCGCGGTCGAAGCTTTAAAATTAGGAACGTCGCCGAGCTAGTTGGTGCGTCCTTCCTGATTCACGGGACCTACAAAGAGCGAGGATCAGTACGATCATATGTACTGGAGAATGGCTAATTAAAATCCAAGCTGTGTATTTGATTCAAGCAATTTTATAAACATATTAGCTAACTATTTTTGTGATCTTTCTAACTATCCTAATCGATTTGCATGTTAACATCTTTTGAGGCATGCATATGAAATTGTATACATAAGCAGCTATTATATTCATCCTGTATCACGTACATTAGTTAAGCAGTGAAGGTCACTGGCAATGTCAAGCCATCACGGGCTATAGCTGGGTTAGACGACGACCCTTTCGCGACGGGTAGCGAGTCCTGTGCGAAAGTTTCCGAATAACCCATGCCGATGTAAGGCTGGCACTTGCTATACTCGTTCCTCCTTTGCCGAATCGGTCCCTTGGCCTAGGCAACCGTTTGAGAAAACTACACCTTGTCGACTGTTTGCCATTGATTGTCGTAGAACAGAACAGTTTTATAGGAGGACTGAACTTTAACTCACAATTACAAACTCGCTTGTACAAAAGAGAGCCTAGGAACAAAACCTAGGAAAAGCAATCTAAGTACCATTATTTAGTATTGATTCTGGAGGGTGACGGTAGAGGCTCGGAAAAGTGCTGTCAACTCTGCCATACTCCTTGGACGATCGAACGCAACCTCGACTCCGGCGAAGAAATACTCTCTCTCCGTATGTCTCTGTGTGTCTCTGTGTGTGTACAAGGGAATAGCACCTTGCTATTTATTGGAATTCATGAGTAATAGGGGTGTACAACCACGTGGCTTATTTTGGGCCACATCCTTGTAACTGTGCCTTGAGAAGTGGGCAGCTGGGGATTGGTTAAGATTGATCATGATCTGCTTGTTGTACTAAATCTGAACTGTCAAGACTTGGTCAATTTTTGCCACGTGTCTAAACTGCTACTCTGTGGCGAGCCGCATGAATGATGCATCCTGGCTGAGCCGCATGAAGGACTATCCCATAGCCGAGCCGCATGAAGAGTGTCTCATGATCGGGCCGTATGGAAGTTGTCTCATGACCGAGCCACATGAGAGTGGTCTCATGACTGAGCCGCATGAGGGAGGTCTCATGATCGAGCCGCATGAGAGTAGTCTCATGACCGAGCCGCATGAGAGTGGTCTCATGACCGAGCCGCATGAGAGTAGTCTCATGACCGAGCCGCATGAGAGTGGTCTCATGACCGAGCCACATGAGAGTGGTCTCATGACCGAGCCGCATGAGAGTCGCATAGGCGATCCGCATAAAGAACTGTCTTTGGAACTTGTAAACTGTGCCAGATATCATGATAATTTTTTCGTCTTTTTAGGAGCATGTCACGTCTTGTTATGTCAGAGCCATCATTTCTGTCATAGCTGTCGCCTTTATGTCAGAGTAATTATGGCCAGCTGTATAGGTAGATTTTGAACCACATAAGGCCATATGAAGCTTCCTTAGCCGCATGAAGCTTTCAGGGATTTTGAACCTCATAAAGCTTCCTGTGTTTTATTAGCCACATGAAGCTTCCTGTGCTTTGTGAGTCGCATGAAGCCCCATAGATAGCAAAAATCATTCTTTTCCACGCTTCTACAAGACCCCCTTCAAAGTTTTCAATTTATAAAATTGAAATACTTTGAATAAGAAGCATGGGTCTGTCTGCATAAGCTCTTCATGCCGCATGAGTTTCTTGGGCCGCATACTGGGTCGAGCTCTTCATGTCGCATAGGCTTCTCTGGCCGCATAATGGCTTTCATGCCACGTGGGCGTCCCATATCTTTGGCATTAATTGCTTCTTTGATTTGGTTTAATAATTTAAAGCCGTCTTTTGGATAGAATCCCAAGAGTCACCATTTAAAACTTTTGATTTGCTTGGGTGATTCGGAGTTGTCTTTTGCATGAAAGGAGATAGAATCCCAAGACTTTGCCTTTATCCTTCGGCTAGCACGAAATCCGAAGCGATGTGTTATCGATTCACATGCCCTTTTCCAGCCTATAAGTACGCGCAGCTTTGAAGAGAGGGGTTCTTTACTTACTTCCTTCTTCAATCTTTCTATTGCCCTAGTCGTCGTTTCTTTTCCTTTCTCGATCATCAATGGCTCCCAAGGCTTCCTCCAGTGCTGCAGCGAAGGGCAAAGGACTTGCCTTCTCGTCGAACACGACGAGTTTGATTCACCCTGACGTTCATCCCTCTATTGATGGTAAGAGCGTTGGAAAGAGACTGCATGAATTCAAACCCTAACCACAATGGCTATGTCGCATATTTTATATGTGGGCCTTTCCCTATCATGCTTCGGCATAGTTAATGCGCTTTTCGCCTTCATTGGACTGCTCAAGTTCAGTGTGATGAATCCGCATAAGCTGTACCGTATGGGCCGCATGAACGCCTTATGACAAAGCCGTATGGGGGTATGCTTCATGTCTGAGCCACATAAGCAATGTCTCATGACTGAGCCGTATGAGGGATGCTTCATGGTCGAGCCGCATGAGAGTTGTCTCATGACCGAGCCGCATGAAAGATGCTTCATGGACGAGCCGCATGAGAGTGGCTTCATGACCGAGCCGCATGAGGGTCGTCTCATGACCGAGCCGCATGAGAGCTGCTTCATGGTCGAGCCGCATGAGAACTGTCTCATGACCAAGCTGTATGAAAGTTGTCACCCGACCGCATAAGCTCCTTATGAACTGGACCGCATAAGGACCCACCTAACAGAGCCGCATAAGCTCAGAAGTCATTAAGTGGTTTTTATCTGGCTATCTCCTGACTTCTTTCTTTTGTCTTTTTCAATAAAATTGTCGGTCAATCCTTCAGGAGAGCTTTTGGTTGGTCAAGCTCACTCTGCTGTGGGTTTGAGATTCGACCATGTGGTCGATTATGTGTCGGCCCAAATCACCAAAGATCAACCTGAGGAGAGGCTGAGGGATATCAGGAACCAATCCTTCTTCTTCCTCTCGGGTATGATAAACTCTGGAAAACTAAGGGGCACACATCTGAAACCCTCGTTCCTCTTTGGGGATGCTCTGACTGTAAAGAACCCCAACGTTCTGGATATCTCTAAAAGTTGGAGTTTTTCTTCCAACGGGATGGCTGTCACGACCCGCACCCTTTTTTTTTTTTAAACGGATACGAGACGTGTCCAAGCCAGCCTACGTCGCAGTGTCGGCGGTAGAACGCTGTCACGGCCATGAAGATCAAAATCACAAATAATGCTCATTCACAAAATTAATTTAATTTACAATGATCACAAGTTTTACATTTGCAGGAAAATATAAACTTGTACAAATATTGAATGACTATAACTTGACTATCTAACTAATCTTCTAGGCTCGTCTGCAAGTACACCCGAACTCCCCATGCTAAATGAATCCACGGCTAACCTGAAAATGTTGGTTTTCAGTCAGGAATGGAACGAGCACAATTCACTGAATGCAATTTCAAATAAAGAAAATGACTATAAAACAAAGGTTAGGCATTAATCATGAGTTTTGAAAATAACAGTAAAGCCGTAAGAAAATCAATAGTAATAAATAGACCAATATACTTTCCACCTTTAGAAGTACCTTTGACATGTGATCGGTCTGGGGTACTACACCGCACGGTCTACGAGATCTACTGCATGAAAATAAACAATGTCTACGAGATCTACAATGTCTACGAGATCTACTGCATAAAATAAACAATGTCTACGAGATCTACAATGTCTACGAGATCTACTGCATAAAATAAACAATGTCTACGAGATCTACAATGTCTACAAGATCTACAATGTCTACGAGATCTACTGCATAAAATAAACAATGTCTACGAGATCTACAATGTCTACGAGATCTACAATGTCTACGAGATCTACTGCATAAAATAAACAATGTCTACGAGATCTACAATGTCTACGGTCGGATCACACATCCTTGGTACTTCTCGTTCCCGACTCAATAATTTATAATAGAGTATAAAATATCACATAACCAATGACTAATCAATGAAATATAGTAAAGATCAATATCGAAATGCAGACAATAAACTGTACTCGCCTGTGGTCCTGTGCTGGTGAAACCGATGATCCAAATCACTCAATCTACCACAATAGTCAAAACCCGTACAACAGTCCCCGGAAGCTGAAATAGACAATACCAATGATCTCAGAATAGGCAAATTAGCTAGAATTGCCTGTCCTTAAATCCAATTCTGGATACAGGGGCAAAACGGTAATTTCGGGCAAAAACGATGTCCGCCGTTGGACCCGCTTTGCACCGAAAAGCGTGCCAGAGTCAATGGTCTCTAAAGTCATCAAACTACATGTCTACGGATCCAGTTTTCCGATACGAACCCAACCGTATGTCCAAAGTTGGATTTCGGCGGGCCGTGCACAAAATCGCCCGTTGAGTCGGACCGTGGGGCCCGCAAAACGACGTCGATTTCAACTGTCTCAGAATTGGACCAAACTTGGCATGCAGGACCAGAAAAACGATACGGTCCTGTTGGCACAAGTTCCGTCTCGATCTGACGAGCGTGCACAAAGTTATGACTGAATTTGTATTGGACGGATACGGGGCGATTTTGACGGATACGCGTCGAATTCGTCGCGCACACGCGACCAATTTGAATTCCGTCAAAGCCCACACGACCACGAAGCTGTTACGCAGCTTTCGATATCTTCGGTGCGCGACCACGTCGCCCGGAATGGCGGGACGGACGTTGTGTGGATGAAATTCTAAATTTTGAAAACAGATTTTTCGTCAACTTCGAAATCAAATAACTTCCTATCTGTTTAATGAAATCCGACCCTACGAGAAGGGTTATGATGCCCTACATGTTGTCAATAAATGCCTTCTAATAAGTTTTCGAAATTATGCATGGTTTGGAAGATAAAAACATGCGAAGTAGGCTAATCCAACTGTTTTTCGTCCTGTTTTTAAACAGGTTTTCGATGAACTTCACATCGATTTACCGGGCAATACTGGACCGTCACCTACAAACTACTTGAAGGAATTTAAAGCCCTATAGATGTGGAACGTACCGGAGAAGACGGTTCCCAAAACGGTTGAGCGAGCGCGACGAAATATCACCGCGAAGTCGGCCCCGCGGATGACTGTCGCTGCACTGTGCTTCACTTACGTGCGCGCGGTCTGTCGTTCCAGGCGACATTCCGGCGATCGTGTCGGCGGCGGCGCGTCCAGGGTGGCCGACTCTGGTCGCCCCTCTCATGGGTGTCGCGGCGAGGGTTAAGATCGAGATTAGGGTTGAGGATTTTGCTCGATCTTCTCTCGGTTTTTCTTCGACAGTTTGTTTATATATAACGAAGTTGGGCTCGGGTTGTTATTCCTCTCAGGTTAACATTGGGTGTTAGCAAGGCTGCTTCAATGTAGAGCATGTGGCCTATTGGCCAATCCGAGTTAGGCTCTGTTGCCTGCCCCTTTTAATTCCTTTCTTTTCTTTTTTATTTGTATTCTTATTCATATGTAAGTATATACACATATATGTGTATATACTGTTAAATACCTCATATATATACAAATACGCAAGCATATATTATTTACATATATTTAATATAATTTATACATTCCTACATATACACTTTATATATTTAGGATTTACCTATACGTAATTCACATATATCTATATATATATACACATGCACATACCCTCATATATATATATATGTTCATATATACACACACAAACATAGATAATATATATCTATATTCGCACATATATCTCTATCACACAAAAATATATATATACCCCATATATATATTATACATATATGTATCCTTAAACTCACAAATCTAAAAATACTTTCCATAAATATCATAAATACTAATAATCTTGTTATATATATATATAGGATAGCACCTTAATAATAAAATATAAATTTGTACCTCTATTTTAATAATTTGAAACCATTCCTCAATTTCTAAAATAATAATACGAACATTTGTAAACCCATAAAATAAATAATAATAAAATATTCCAAATTTCTGGGAAGGGCAGCTACAAATCTACCCACCTTAAAAATAATTTCGTCCTCGAAATTCTCATTCGTAAATATTCCTTAAATTCAAAAGGTCTACTATTACCTTAATCTCCTTGGTTTTAATTCCTCAAAAAATAGTTTATATCCTTCTCATCAGCCATTTTGGCAACTACAAAAAATCTTGAGGACTTCTACCCACCTTTGGTCACACTACTCCCTCAAAGCTAGGTCACTAAAACTTTCTAATCATCCTACTAATTGATAAAAATTGCTATTCATAGGTATCTACTGTATACGGCATCCATAATCCTATCCTATCTATCAAACAATCCAAATTCAAATGTCAACTAACTTATACTATACTTCCGCTAAATTCTAAACAACACGGTTATCGACCCCTAAAATAGGAAGGACGAGAGTCAATGGTACGAAAAGATGAGGAAGAATAACTGATATCAAATACGAAGTTTCAAGAGCGGTAGAGGATATCAAATGATACCGATAAAATGGACCTTATGAATCATTGACTTATTAGCTAGATTGGGGCTACTCCGTTCCAATCACTGGTTAACTTCGAAGGGACCCTTCGTTTCTTAGAGAGGCTTGCAACCTATGCACTATGGAAATTCCGTTCTCGAAATTTAAAACTAAGCACGATTTCATGATAGAACAGAATTTGAGAAATCAAGGTTGCGATCTATTCCGTGGTTATTTAAACACACGTGCAAGAGATAAAATGTAATACAAGATCGTATCGCGACTTCTAGGTATATAGAACAAGGGCTATGAATGCCTTCTTATTCAAAAGGGGGAGACTACATAAAAGGTATAGGGACCTATTTCAATTGGTTTGGCTTTTATAGTCCAAATATAGTGGTATGCATGAATGGGTATTACTGGGTCTTAGTAGTTTTCCCAATTGGACATCAGTCGTCGGTTGGATGAACCTTGGACTTCAATCTATATTGGCTGGACAAGATTGCAATGATAAGACTATTTCTACTAGGTTAGGGTAACCTAGAATAGGATTCCTTCCAAGTGGTTGAGCTAGCTGCCAGTCCCGTTGGTTATCTTAGTCCATAAGTCCAAAAATGTGCCTTTGATGACTTTTGTGTTTAAGTAGCACATGAGGCATCAATTTGGTGGTACACTAGTGGCAAGTGCGTAGTGGACTTCGAGTAGATCACAATTACCTATTGGGTCGAAAGGTTCGAGTCGAGGTTGAGTCTCAAATGGAAGTCTAAAAATATACCGATATTATGGTATAGGGTTATAGCTAGTCCTTTTAACCTGAAAGTCGTAGCACAAAAATAGAGTACAAGGGGACATGTTTGAGTGGGACATGATATACCTAGATGACGATGGGCTCGTCTAGATCTTGTATATACAGTTTGTTGGAAGATAACAGCTGGTCTTGTGCTCCGATTATTAATGACACGATCGGGGACACAAAAATGATCTAAATGGAAAGTGGGAGTCCATAGGGCACTAACTATCATTCTAATAAAATTTGTTCTAATCAATCGGTGATCTTCGTATATCCTAAAATTTTAGAAGGCTTACAGTCTACCCTCCTTAGAAGCTAGGTCATGGTCTTTAGGAAGGATGAGGTCAGAAGAAATTCCAAGGTTCGGTTATTGTACCTCAACTCTTGTTAATAGAGAATAAGGCACGACGTATCGGAATACGGTAGATATAAGTCAAGCCAAGGGTCGTTTCTCAATAAATGGAAAACGAGTGCGTGTGCCATGACACATGGTCGATAAAATAGAATGACTTACTCGTCCGCAGTATACGAGAGTTTCCGATGGGGTAACCAACTCCAAGGCACAACATAAGAAACGATTTCTAACAATTAAGTCAAGAAATTCTATTTGTGTCAAACCTGCCAGACTATGGTCACAAGGGTTGTGGTGATCATATATTGCTGTTGACAACTGGTAGGTCATAGTATGACTTGGTATTTAAGCTATGGTATTGGCTAAGATAGACTGTGGTGTTCCAACACTAGTTAGGTCTTTAATAATAAAATTTACATAACTAGGATGATACTTGTTGGAAACCAATCTCGGAATGAGTGTCACGGTAAATGATTACCCTATTGTCCACTCATCTCATGTCTAACTGTGGGCTTCGGTCGAGGAAGGGTTGGTTCAAGGCTTAAGGGTTACTAGTTAAGGCAAGCTTCCAGCAAATAATTTGAGACTCACAACATTTGGTTTCTTGAGAATAGATAGTCTCCTAGGTTGGCGTTCTGACTGAGGGTAAAACCTAATCATTCTCAAATTCAGATGGCTCGAAAGTCTCAAAGGTAGTTTGAGGGTCGATGGGGGAACGAGTAACTCAATCATATGACTGGCTGATGGTAGCTACACTTGTGCCTACCATTATCATAGCCATGGGAACACTCTGTATCTTCTACCATCACGAGCTTTTGTCTTTCCAAATCGGTGAAAGACAAAATAATAAAGAATTCAATGGAGATGTTACTGAATACAATTTCGTGATTCAAAGGCGAACATATAATTCAAGAGGAATTGTCAATGCAGTCGTGGATGAGACCCTAGGGACATCTATATCTCAATCCACATAGGATAATTAAATAAAGTGCGAACCAAATGCATCATGGTTGATCAGACCATAATACACTGATTCTGATTAGACAATATGTTAGCAGGCGTCCCCACTAAATACATGTCTTGACTCAAGCTCGAAAACAGAGTGAGCTTGCAAAACTAGGCTGTAATTGCGGCGTTGGTCAAGATTAGTCAACATACAAGTACGCAAGATTTTTGGAAAGAGGCACTAATAGTTCGAGTTCTGTGAGAATCAAACCTTACCTGGTGTTCTTACTTATACAGTCATCCTACTGTCTTCTTATTCATAAGACTTTGGTCAACTAATGGGTTATGGACTTCCGACGTCTATATTCCAGGTAACCTATTAGTGTCAGTCAATTACTTCGTCAATAGATCACAAGGACCACGGAATACTGGATTGGAAGACATGCTATCCATCCTGCAGAACTTCCACTAGTATTGGCTTTGGGTCTTACGGATCATATATGGCATTGTCCTATCCTCTATAGTATCTTAAACTTGTAATCATGTCTGAAGTCGTTTCACCGAGAGTTATGCCTCGCCCGTATACTCGAACTGTGGTAAACTCTTGGATTCGTGATTTCAGGGTGATATGATATCCGATACTCTACCTTATATGGACACAAGGATGACTACGATCAAAGAGGATCACTAGCTATAGTTTAGCAATATTCTATAACCTATATTCTCTTAAACTATTCCAACTCTAAGAATCGTGCCTTGCCAGTGCGCTGCTGGCGGCAGTGAACACATAGTCTCCCTAATTTAAATAAATGGCGACAGTGCGCTGCTGTCCTGCCATTATGAGTTAACTGACATTCCTTTAACCATATCTGCAAAAATTCATGAGCTCCTAGAGATTCAAACCATTGAGGAAAAACTTTGAGTTGAAACTAACTCGAGGTTCGTCTATGGATAACATAAAAATAATAATTCTTAGGCAAAATAGAAACTAAATAGGCAATTGGACTAAGATATGAGGGTGATATCTAGGGGCAAAGAGAAGGAATTGCACAGTCATCAAGGTTAGGCCATTAATTCTAGAAAGCCCTGTCTCGCCAAGTGAATAATCTATCCACATTGGATCTTATCGTCATATTAAGAGGTAATAGTGTACCTTTGGGGATCTGATAAACTATCAAAATTACTAACTCCTTATCTACATTGCATGGCCTAGACTACCCATTGGTAAACTTGTATAAGGGACTCCTAGTCCTAGTCATTCTCGTAAATTAAATTAATTTCTAATTCGTGAATGAGCATTTTTAGTCGCAGGCTCGCAATAGTACGACTAACTTAAGTACTATCACGAGTTTGCATTACTTGCGAAAACAGACCTGCATGGGCCACCACAAAAACTTGTCACGACCCGCACCCATTTTTTTTTTTAAACGGATACGAGACATGTCCAAGCCAGCCTACGCCGCAGTGTCGGCGGTAGAACGCTATCACGGCCATGAAGATCAAAATCACAAATAATGCTCATTCACAAAATTAATTTAATTTACAATGATCACAAGTTTTATATTTGCAGGAAAATATAAACTTGTACAAATATTGAATGACTATAACTTGACTATCTAACTAATCTTCTAGGCTCGTCAGTAAGTACACCCGAACTCCCCATGCTAAATGAATCCACGGCTAACCTGAAAATGTTGGTTTCCAGTCAGGAATGGAACGAGCACAATTCACTGAATGCAATTTCAAATAAAGAAAATGACTATAAAACAAAGGTTAGGCATTAATCATGAGTTTTGAAAATAACAGTAAAGCCGTAAGAAAATCAATAGTAATAAATAGACCAATATACTTTCCACCTTTAGAAGTACCTTTGACATGTGATCGGTCTGGGGTACTACACCGCATGGTCTACGAGATCTACTGCATGAAAATAAACAATGTCTACGAGATCTACAATGTCTACGAGATCTACTGCATAAAATAAACAATGTCTACGAGATCTACAATGTCTACGAGATCTACTGCATAAAATAAACAATGTCTACGAGATCTACAATGTCTACAAGATCTACAATGTCTACGAGATCTACTGCATAAAATAAACAATGTCTACGAGATCTACAATGTCTACGAGATCTACAATGTCTACGAGATCTACTGCATAAAATAAACAATGTCTACGAGATCTACAATGTCTACGGTCGGATCACACATCCTTGGTACTTCTCGTTCCCGACTCAATAATTTATAATAGAGTATAAAAATATCACATAACCAATGACTAATCAATGAAATATAGTAAAGATCAATATCGAAATGCAGACAATAAACTGTACTCGCCTGTGGTCCTGTGTTGGTGAAACCGATGATCCAAATCACTCAATCTACCACAATAGTCAAAACCCGTACAACAGTCCCCGGAAGCTGAAATAGATAATACCAATGATCTCAGAATAGGCAAATTAGCTAGAATTGCCTGTCCTTAAATCCAATTCTGGACACAGGGGCAAAACGGTAATTTCGGGCAAAAACGATGTCCGCCGTTGGACCCGCTTTGCACCGAAAAGCGTGCCAGAGTCAATGGTCTCTAAAGTCATCAAACTATATGTCTACGGATCCAGTTTTCCGATACGAACCCAACCGTATGTCCAAAGTTGGATTTCGGCGGGCCGTGCACAAAATCGCCCGTTGAGTCGGACCGTATTGCCCGCAAAACGATGTCGATTTCAACTGTCTCAGAATTGGACCAAACTTGGCATGTAGGACCAGAAAAATGATACGGTCCTGTTGGCACAAGTTTCGTCTCAATCTGACGAGCGTGCACAAAGTTATGACTAAATTTGTATTGGACGGATACGGGGCGATTTCGACGGATACGCGTCGAATTCGTCGCGCACACGCGACCAATTTGAATTCCGTCAAAGCCCACACGACCACGAAACTGTTACACAGCTTTCGATATCTTCGGTGTGCGACCACGTCGCCCGGAATGGCGGGACGGACGTTGTGTGGATGAAATTCTAAATTTTGAAAACAGATTTTTCGTCAACTTCGGAATCAAATAACTTCCTATCTGTTTAATGAAATCCGACCCTACGAGAAGGGTTATGATGCCCTACATGTTGTCAATAAATGCCTTCTAATAAGTTTTCGAAATTATGCATGGTTTGGAAGATAAAAACATGCGAAGTAGGCTAATCCAACTGTTTTCCGTCCTGTTTTTAAACAGGTTTTCGATGAACTTCACATCGATTTACCGGGCAATACTGGACCGTCACCTACAAACTACTTGAAGGAATTTAAAGCCCTATAGATGTGGAACGTACCGGAGAAGACGGTTCCCAAAACGGTTGAGCGAGTGCGACGAAATATCACCGCAAAGTCGGCCCCACGGATGACTGTCGCTGCGCTGTGCTTCACTTACGTGCGCGCGGTCTGTCGTTCCAGGCGACATTCCGGCGATCGTGTCGGCGGCGGCGCGTCCAGGGTGGCCGACTCTGGTCGCCCCTCTCATGGGTGTCGCGGCGAGGGTTAAGATCGAGATTAGGGTTGAGGATTTTGCTCGATCTTCTCTCGGTTTTTCTTCGACAGTTTGTTTATATATAACGAAGTTGGGCTCGGGTTGTTATTCCTCTCAGGTTAACATTGGGTGTTAGCAAGGCTGCTTCAATGTAGAGCCTGTGGCCTATTGGCCAATCCGAGTTAGGCTCTGTTGCCAGCCCCTTTTAATTCCTTTCTTTTCTTTTTTATTTGTATTCTTATTCATATGTAAGTATATACACATATATGTGTATATACTGTTAAATACCTCATATATATACAAATACGCAAGCATATATTATTTACATATATTTAATATAATTTATACATTCCTACATATACACTTTATATATTTAGGATTTACCTATACGTAATTCACATATATCTATATATATATACACATGCACATACCCTCATATATATATATATGTTCATATATACACACACAAACATAGATAATATATATCTATATTCGCACATATATCTCTATCACACAAAAATATATATATACCCCATATATATATTATACATATATGTATCCTTAAACTCACAAATCTAAAAATACTTTCCATAAATATCATAAATACTAATAATCTTGTTATATATATATATATATATATATATATATATAGGATAGCACCTTAATAATAAAATATAAATTTGTACCTCTATTTTAATAATTTGAAACCATTCCTCAATTTCTAAAATAATAATACGAACATTTGTAAACCCATAAAATAAATAATAATAAAATATTCTAAATTTCTGGGAAGGGCAGCTACAATGGCGATCCACATTCCTCAAATGGATCGTCACTTCCCGCTGTCTTGGTTCAATATGCTGCCAATGGACAGGAAAATGGATGACTCCCTAACTCTGAGCCAGCAGGGGATGTTCGTGGGCGATATTCACTATAATAAAACATCGAGGTCGGTAATCGCAAGCAAGCTACAGATCAGCCGCTCTGTGATGGGGTTGGCCCCGGGCAGCTTCATAAATGTGCAGGGTCCCAACTTCCGGTTCTTCCAAGCTGACACATTCATGAACCAGCTTGCTCAGAAGGGGTCATATCCTATTGGTCGGTTGGAACTGCTAAACTGGATGAACCCCACCCCTTCATGGATCAACTTGACCTCGTGGGTCTTGCAGACATACAACGATAGCCTGCTCGAGATTGGCATGTATCATGCCATTCGGGGCACCTGTTATGGTCTGTCCATGAACAATAAGCTGTTCATGGATCTTCTTGAGATGTACAACCGTTGAACGGGGACCTTTTTTACACCTGGAGGGGAGATGGGGCTCGCTCTCCACGAGATGCGTGAAGTCTCTAAGCTGCCCTTGAGGTGAAGTCTTTGAGGCGTATACCCCTACGAATGAAGAATTCGAGGAGTTAGAGCAACGGTTCCCGGACTTTGTGGCTATTTACCGGAAACTACTATGTCACCATAGTACATGCCAGCAGATATCAAAGAAGAAGAACGATAGCTCGTAAGGGAACCTTTCTCATACCAGGACCTGGTTCAGCTATCTTTTTGAGCTAGGCGCCTCAGGCCGGGTTTTCCTCCGAAGTCCTCGAACCCCGGGAGGAGGTGCAGAACCAGGTGTCGACCGCTAAGAGGGTAAAAACCACGGGTGGCAGATTTGGGAGCCAAACTGACTCCTTTAATTACTTTTATCAGGATACCCAGAAGATGTCTGATAAGGCTCTCCTGGCGGGATTTCTGATGGTGTGGCAGCGAAACTGCGTAGTTTCGGGAGGGGCTAGTGCTATCGAGAGAATCAGCCGTAACCTGATCCTCCATGCAGTGAAGCTAGTCTTTGGGGCCAGACTAGCTCTTCTCCCTGCCATGGTATGTAGCGTATATCGTGGCCTCCGTGCCTTCTCGTTCAAAGTCATCGCTCGTGATATGGCGAAAGACTTTGAACGAATCGAGCTGTCCTACCATTATCTGATGGGGTGGCTGTTGATGCATTACCAGTCTCTGATAAGGCCTGGTCCCAAAGATGATGTGACTGCTGAAGATGCCTTCATCTATCAGTACCGTCGCATGCCTTGGGAGTACACCACCATGCCCGCCTGTCGGATGGCGCTGGCACGAGTGGACAGATACTCATTTTTCGTATTTGTTCCTCATTTTACTAATGAAGAAGTAAGCGCCGTGCATCTTGATAGTGCTGTGTCTCCTAAATTCTTGCCCGAGAAGATGCTCCTCTGGTTGCAGAATATTCGTCCTGCACATCTGGTGTATCGCAACCGTAATTGCGTCTTTTTGGAGCCTTACTTACCCAACCGATTCTTCCGACAATTTAGGTACAGTCAGATGTTCTTGGACAATCCCAGCTCCTGCCTAGATTTTGAGGGTAGCATCCTTGACGGCATCCAGGCTTGGCACTACTATAGCGCGGTTCACACCCGTGCCACCTTCTCTGTTCCTGATGCTGGAGAGTCAGGATGGCGGCCTTATACCACGTTATGGTGAATAAGCCCCCAAGTGATTTTGACCCAAGTACTAGCTTCATTGTTGGTACTGTCTTGGAGGAGAAGCCAAGGATCAAGAAGGGAGGACAGTTGATGTGTCTGACTCGGAGTCTACCAATATGGACGAAGAGGATGACCCTGATAACTTGCCTCCTCCTACTACGGATGATTTGGTGGCAGGTCAGCCCCCTGTTGCGCCTAGTCCTTCCCGAAAATGTAGCAGGCGTGCACACTCTGTCGGCGGCATGACTTACTTCCGAAAATGGGCTGCGGTCAAGCCTCGCGGGCCGATCGTTAGGGAGAGAAGTGAGGACGTCGACGCCGTTTCGAAGGTGAATCGAGTTACGATCCTCTTTTTTGTTCTTCTTTTCTGAAATAATCTGATCATTTTCCTTTTCTTTGTAGGCGTTGGGAGAAGTGAACTCCTCAGTGCCGGCTACCGCCTCTGAAGATGACCCTGCTCTAGCCGCCTTAATTAGTGCTATGACAGCCGAGCTTACTTCCACCAGGGTCGACCCGACGACGGCTGAGATTCCTCCCGCTGCTGACATCTCAACCCAGGGCGATGTGGGCTCTACTGAACCAATCCCCGAGGTTGCTGAACCTCAGCCGATTGATGTTGACCCAATTGTATCCACCTCCGGGGCGGCTGGGGCAGAGGAAGCGGCTGTAATCGGCTCAAGTGTCGCCGTTGAAGAAGAGACGGTGGCTGTGAGTGAGCCTCAGCTTCAGCAACCCTCCCCTGGTAAGCTAAGTTATGACTTGACTAGTGAGGAGGTTCATTTGCTCTATCTTTATATCCTTCGGGTTAAGTTGATCGATGGTTGCTCCGGACATACAGGTCCTGCTCCTTCGCTGCCGACGGCGGACATCATCGGGGGGGAAGTCGCCAGGGGGATATGGTGGAAGAAAGTATGCCTCCTCCTCCTCCAACTCATACCGAGGGACCTCCTGCCGGATCAAGTTCAGGAGGAGACATAGTAGAACTGCTGGGACGGAGAGAAATGGTCCCTGCACCCTCCTTGGTTCATATGGCTCCAACACCGGAGGTTGACCTTTCTGCCTTGCCGAGTCTCCGGATCCTTCGGGTTGCGAAGGAGGATATAGCTGCTTTTCAGGCGTCCTATCTCTCGGAACTTGTTTCCTTAGTGATAGGGGCATCAAGCTCTGGTGCATCTTCTTCACGACCGTCTTCAACCCTGCCAGCTACTCTTCCTTTGACACCGTCTTCTTTGGAAGTTTTGGATAAATCGTCAAAGGACGTGGTTGATAGTTTTTACCACCATCTGAAGCGAGGGGTCGAAGCTGCCTTGGAGAGGGGACATCTTTCGCATTGGCTCGTCAATGTGCCCGTGGTCAGATTGAACTCCTCAGAACACTCCCTGGCAGGACAGGGATGGTCGAGCTCCTGGAGCCCAAATTAGTAGAAGCTGATCAGCTGGTGGCTCAGTTTCAAGGACTACGGCAAGTCGATCCGTCTTTAACAATAGATCAGGAGCGTGCCTTCCTTATAACAACCATGGAAAAGGTAAGGACGGTACGGGATACGTCCAAACCTGCTCTAGTAAAGGACCTTCGGGATCCATCTCTGAAGTACTATGAACTAAGCCGCAGAGGAGAGGATTATATCGCTCGGGAAGAGGCCGCCTCTCGTGGGATAGCCGACATGAACGAGCAGATCCTCCAACTTCAGTGGAAATTAGTTTCTTTAGAGTCTGAGCTCCAGGCATCCCGTAAAGATAAGGAGCTGATTCTCCGGGAGACCGACCAGGTCACCCGAACCTCTGATGCCTTGGAGTGTGCAGTGAAGAAACTTGAAGACGGTTGGCAGGCACATGCGCATCTGGAGGATGCAGAGAGGTTGACTCAGGAGGCTGAGCGTCAGGCCAAGCTGAGGATTGAGCGGTCAACGACCAACCTGAGGGACCGGCTCAGAGAATTGTGTGTTGCCGACCCATGATCAGCTTTTTTTTTCTTTCATTATAATTATGTTCCTCCATTTTTTTAACAGGGACGTGGTCCCAGAAAATGTAGTACTCTTGATTTGAAACGAATGACTATGTTTACATCATCCTTTATCCGTTGTGCTTGTACCATTTCTTTGGTATTATGGTATTTGCCCTACTAGGGGACTTTCTGTAGACCTATTACCCTTCGTATATCTTAGTTTTAGGTATGGATAATAAGTTCGATAGAGATACCTAGAACAACTCGATGGTAAGACGGACATGAAAGTTCTTGGTATTGGGCGAAAGGATGCCATGGAACAGCTGGGTTCCAAAGGCATGTGATGGTGAGAAAAGAAGCACATGTACTAGAGGACCTAGTACAACATTTGTGGTTAGCTGTGGATATTTGTGGTCAACTGTGGACATTTGTGGTCAACTGTGGACATTGGTGGTCAACTGTGGACATTTATGGTCAACTATGGACATTTGTGGTCAATTGTGGACATTTGTTGTCAACTCTGGACATTTGTGGGCCTATTATCCTTAGCGTACCCTGGTTTTGGGTACGGATAATAAGTCAAGAGAAAACCAACATACTTACTCAGAGGTAATGAGGACGTGGTAAATATAAGGGTTTTACTACGGAGTCTTCCTACTCAGAGGTAATGAGGACGTGGCAGGAGTGGACTCAACGAAGGGTACATAGAATAACTCAAAGGTAATATGGACGTGGAAGTTATATGCAAGGGTGATTTATTTATGATGGAAGAGAAACAACTCAGAGGTGGCATCGACGTGGTTGTTTCTGGAATTTTGTGGATCTGTTACCCTTTTTTATGCGCTGAAAGTGCGGGTAATAGATTATGAGGAAGATGTTCTTTTAGGAAGAAAGTTCAGAGGTATGATCATACATGACTCACTACCTAGAAGATGCGATATGGATTCATTTGGAATGACCAGAGTGTAAGTTTAGCGGTACTTAAGGGTACATAACTCAACAATTCGGTTGATTCAGCGGATGTTGTTTAGACATAATATTTCTTCAGAAACTTTCCATTGATGGGCATCATAAGCACGTCTCCGTTTTGCTTCGCGAAACGGTATGCACCATTGGAGAATACAGCCTCGATGATAAATGGGCCTTTCCACTTCGGCTGGAACTTGCCGGCGGTTTTGTGAGTCATAACCATCGGCCTCCGAACTGCCAATACGAGATTGCCTACTTGGAATGTTCTCAGCTTGACCTTCTTGTTGAAGGCTCCAGAGATACGGGCTTGATAAAGCTCGATTCGTTGATGAGCTAGCAGGCGCTTTTTATCTAAGGCCTCCAACTTTTGTAGCCGACGACGGTAATTATCATCCGTCGTCAATCGGTAAGTGAGGGTGACACAAAGCGAGGGGATTTGAGTCTCCAATGGAAGAACTGCCTCACTTTCGTATACCAGAGAGAATGGCGTGTTCCCAGTGGCTGCTCGGACTGTAGTACGGTATGCCCATAAGCATTCGCCAAGCTTTTCATTCCAGTCGCGTTTGTTTGAGGATACGAACTTCTTGAGAAGCTTGATTATAGTTTTGTTGAATGCTTCAGCCAGACCGTTAGCCGCCGGGTTGTACGGTGTTGAAACCACATTCTGGATTCGATGCTTGTCGCAAAACCGATAGAAGGTATGGCTTACAAACTGCGGACCATTGTCGTAGATGATCCTTCGAGGCAATCCAAAGCGATAGATGACGTGATGTTTGACGAAGCTGATCACGTTTGATGTCTTCACATCTGCAAACGGAACAGCTTCCGCCCATTTGGAGAAGTAGTCCGTAATTGTCAGTATAAAACGGTATCCTCTGGACGAAGGCGGGGTGATTGGACCGATGATATCCATTCCCCATGCCTCAAATGGCCAGGATGCCACCGTCGGATGTAGGAATTCGGATGGTTGGTGTATGAAATCTGCATGGACCTGACAAGGTTTATATTTTCTTGCATAGTCTATCGCATCTGCTACCATCGTAGGCCAGTAATAGACCATCCGGCGAAGGCGATCTTGTAATTTCGGGCCAGGTTGATGGGCCCCACAAACGTCGTCATGAGGTTCGCGTACAGCTTCTTTGGCTTTCGTATTTGACAAACACCGGAGCAGGGCTCGAGGCGTCCTGCTGCCCAAGGCAACACGTGGATCGGGGTGCACAAAACTTGAAACAGCTCACACACCGAGGCACGCGAATCGAGATGGCACGCAACCCAAACAACGCGGGGCCCAAAGCGTCCCGTTGCTCGAGGTGTACACGAAGCTCGAGACACGTGTCCCGAGGTAGCACGAAAATGAGGGGTACGCACCCACCGAGGGTGTGCTGCCCAAGGAATACGCTGCACGAGGCAGCACGCTGCCCGAGGCGCGCCGATCGAGGGGCTCGCTCCCCGAGGAGCTCACAGCCCGAGGAGGGGAGAGAGGAGGGTACCGGAGCTCACTAGAGGGGGACTCGGCCAGGTCGGGTCGGGTCGGACCACCAGCAGGGGAGGGTGGTCAGCAGCAGGAGCCAAGTCGGGGCGGCGCTTCTGGCCGAAGAAGAAGGGCGAGGGAGACGGAGGTCATCGTGGAGCTCGGCCAAGTCGAGTCGAGGGCTCCCGGCGGCAGAGGAGAAGACAGAGAAGGAGAGACGAGGGCGGTGGAGCTCGGTCATGGCGACGGTGGTGCCGGTGGCGGCCATGAGGGCTCGGCCAGACGGAGGAGAAGGAAAGAGGGGGAAAGTGGTGGTGGCGCTGAAGATGACGATGATGGTGGCAGCGGTGGTCGCAGAGGAGGGGGCCGCACTGGAGGGTGGTGGCGGGTGGCGGTCGCGGCCATGGAGGCGGTGGAGATGATGGAGACGACGATGATGATGGTGGTGGCGGCGCTGGAAGTGGTGGTGGCGATGATGGCAGCCATCTAAGGAGGCGGGGGCGACGCCGGTGGTGAGGGAGGTGACGGCGACGATGGTGGTCGCCATGGCGGTGGTGGCTGACGGAGAGCTCGGGGAAGAAAGGGAAGGGGGCTGGCTTCTCCAGCAAGGGAGAGGAGAGAGAAAGAGAGAGTGAGGCTGCTGAGAGAGTGGAGAGAGAGGGTAGGTTTAGATATTTTGGGAGGGGTAGTTAGGTAATTTAATAATAATAATAATGGTGATAACAATAATAATAGGGAAAATCCTATAATGACGATCCAAGAATTAAAATAAAATTTAAATCAAGATTCAATAACCTGACCAAATCAAGATCCAAGAATTAAAAATAAATTCAAAATTTTAAAATCACCTTAAATACCAAATACGGTCGTATACATATTTTTAAAATATAGGATATGACATCCTACCCACCTAACAAAAATTTCGTCCTCGAAATTCCAAAATTATCAAAATAGGGTTTTCAAAACTAGTACATATATATCTGCCATGAAAACTCTGCCCACCTTACAGAATTCAAGTAATACAATCAAGAAATTAACAAAATCTCGATATGAAAACATCAAGAAAAACAATGTCTAGCTACACAAGTCAACTCTCAGGGTAAATCCAAAATACCAAGAAATCTCGAAAATCAAAGTCTCACATATACGAAATGACCCCATAAATCAAAACAAGTATAGAATGTCAAAAACAATATCGAAAAACGTAAAATCCCAACTGCATAAAAAATAATAATAAATCCGCATAGAATCATAAAATACAAGATATCTGTCTCAAACCGATGACCGTAGTTTCCTAATATCCGAAAAATGTGTGCCATGGTCATTCCTTGCCACGCCATCCGGAATGGCTGCAAAAGATTCACCATGACACTATAATCGAGCGGCTGCAACTTTCGTTACCACGCCGTCAAGGTATACTAGGGTCACCCGGTACTCTTGACAAATACCCAAAACGAATCAAATCCATAACCCAAACATCCGAATCACTAAAATCACAAATTCTCTAACAATATAACGAGTCCTAGAAAACCATCAAAATCCAAAATCCAGGTGAATCGTAACACACATCCAAAATATATCTTTAATAATAACCACAAGATAGCTTTTCTAGAAAAATACTCCATATTGTAGAAGCATGGAAAATACTAAAGAAATTGACTCATGCGGCCAAGAAAGACCCATGCGGCTCAGAAAACGCATGCGACTCAGGGAGTCATGCGGCATAAGGAGCTATGCGGCCGGAGGCATTCCATGCGGTTCAGAAGACATATGGCGTGACAGTGCTCCCCTCCGATCCATGCTGCATTAATTGCTTTGACGGCTGACCCCTCTGAAAAGTTGACAGACCTGACACCAAAGCAGGTAATTATGACTCTGTCATGATGATGAATCTCTAGGGAAGAGAAAGAAATCCCTGACACGATCCCCCGAGAGCAACAAAATGCCACGTGGCCCGGCCACGTGGGTGTGCTTATGCGGCTCGAAGTGAAGACTTCCCATACGGTTCAGAGTGAAGATGTCCCATGCGGCTCGAGTGGAATCATCCTTATGCGGCTCAAGAAGATCATGCCCATGCGGCTCAAGCAGACACACCATTATGCGGTTCATGCGGCTCATCATATGGTTCAGAAGTCTGAAGGAGGGGGCCACTGCCCAGACAGCCATGACACGTGTCCCAAGTCTTATGTGGCCCAAAATTCATGTGGCCCAAATCTCATGCGGCCCAATCTTCATGCGGTTCCAGTCTCACCATTGGCTCTCAGGACACGTGTCCTCAGCCGATCAATCTCCCAGATTTATGGCAATCCAAGATCGGGTCGAATCCCCATGATCTGGGGCACGTGGCAGGAGAATAAATTTGATTTATTCGCAGATATTAGAGAATCATTATAAGGAAGATTTATGCCAATTAGCATTAATTGCTAATGGGGATTTGGTGTAATCTACCCTTAATGGTTCTGATTCGTCACAATCAGAAACGAACGGCCTGGATTGATCAATCCCCAGGCCGCCGCCATCTCCAAGAGCTAATCATTGGCAACCCTAGTGATCACATCCCACTATTATAAATAGCAAGGTGCTATTCCCTTGTGAGAGATAGAGAGATATACAAAAAAAAGGATCAGAGAAGAATACGTATACACAGAGAGACTTCCCCCATAGTCAGAGAGAGAATATACACAGAGAGAGAGAAGCCAGGAGAGCAATCAGAGAGAGAGCAAGAAGGCATTTCTTCGTCAACGACCAAGCAGATCTTTCCCGAGTCAAGGCTGCGTACCGATCGTCCAAGGAGTAAGGCAGAACGGCCGTCGCTTTTCCGAGCCTCTATCGTTACCCCCCAGAATCTAAAATAAACAATCATACTTAGACTGTTGTACCTAGGTTTTCGTCCCTAGGCTTTCTTTGTACGAGCGAGTTTGTATTATGAGTCTAAGTTCAGTCCTCCGATAATTGTTCTGTACTTTTACAATCAATGGCAAACACGATGGCGACTCTGCTGGGGACTAACTTCTCCATGGCTGAGGAGTTGGTGACGCAATCGGACGCAGCGAAACTTGGCTCTATACAACAGAAGATGGTCGTACGCTTCGACCAACAGACGTTCGAAGAGATGCTCTCTGAAGGTAGCACTGGCCCGGTCCAGAAGCGCACCCGCACCATAAAGGCTCGCAAAGAGTGGAGGCCAAAATCATTTGCTCCTCCGTAAGCCCTTGATGGGGTGCTCTCTATTGCTCAAGATGGCGAGAAAGACTCCCCTGCGGCCCCACTTCAGACCGTAGACAACTCTGCTGTCCCCAAGTCTGGCAGAAGAAAATACTATAATGCTGGACTTGCAGGGGCAAAGAGGAACTCTACGCGATCCGAGCCGCAGAAGAGTA
This sequence comes from Iris pallida, assembly GCA_029216955.1. NCBI lineage: Eukaryota > Viridiplantae > Streptophyta > Magnoliopsida > Asparagales > Iridaceae > Iris > Iris pallida. Next base: position 20,412,011 of record JANAVB010040419.1, on the reverse strand, counting down.
TTAGCCGCAGGAAGAAAGCCCATGCGGCTACAACCGCCGACCGCATAAAGAAAACTCATGCGGCCACATCTGTCAGCCGCATAACTTATACGGCTACAGTTGCCAACCGCACGGATGAGACTCATACGGCTATTAAAGTCAATCGCTTGCAGAAAATCCATACGGCCACAGATGCCAACCGCATGCGGTCAGCCTGCACGGTCGTGACTCCTAGCCGCATAAAGACTCATCCTACAACAAAAGACAGCCACATGCAGACAGCCTGCACGGTACCCAATGCTAACCGCATAGCATCCGTCCCACGCTTCTCTCGATCAGTCTTCGACCGGCTTTTATGCGGTCCTGACTCTGATCATTCTCTGGATGATAATCCAGACTCTGTGGTATTTGACTTAGACTCCTCTTATTACGCACCCACAAGTGCTAAAAGGAGGAAGTCTAGGGCAGTGCGGGCTCATCAAGTCCAGACGACTGCCCCAACCTCTGACTATCGGGGCGTCCCGCTGATTATCACGCGGACCTCTGATGGGAAGTTGTATAAAACCACTCAAGTCCAGCCCCCGGCGGCAAACAGACAAAGTGGTTCCTCTGACCTGCGTGAGGTTATCCTCCACAAACGCAAGAAAAGAGAAGGAGCTTCGGGGTGTAAAGAGCCCTCACACGGACATCAATGCACCCAGATCATCGTCAACTGCTGTTGCAGCAACGCGACGGTGACGGAAGACCGGCCATCCGTCTTCCAAAGACTACATCACCCGAGCTCAGAAGACGAGGTACCTCCTGTTGTCTCCTGCAAGTTCGCACAGAAAGTTCTCGCCAAGGGAAGAGGGAAGAAAACGAGCATCTCCAGCCCAAAGGTGTCAACTACTACAGCTAAGAAACCGTCATCTAAAGGGTTATCCTCCACTGGAGTATTTCAACACACCCGTTCGAAGACGAAAACTGCTGCAGTAGGAAGTTCGTCGTCTGCAACATTGAGGGTCATCGGAACTGGAGGTAGCACTCCTCCAAACATCCACGACAATCCGACATTCCAGGAATACGGACTGGAGGAAGCAAATCCTCCGACGGATACAACAGATACCGACGTCCCCAAGGACATCCTAGACGAAGCAAGCTCCGAAGCTGGGGGTAGTGTTCCTTCCGAGTCCGAACCTGAAGAGACCATCCCCACATATCCTGATGATTTCTCGATGCACGGGTACGACTCGGAGGGTACATCCTCCACCACTCCTTCCGTCACTCCTCATGTGAAGACGGTGTTCATGAAGACAGCAATCAAGGCAGTTCTGGTGATTGCCAGTGCATCGACACTTTGGAGGCCATATTACACGCCTTGGTCAAGTCTGTAGACGAGATCAAAGCGGTGCTTCCTAATCTGCAGGGGGTGACACCTGGCCAGATAAGCACGGGTCCTGCAATCAACGTAGATTCAAATTCAGCAGCACCAAACCCGAGCAACAGTCCTCCCGAGATAACGGCCCCTACCGCGACAGATGAGGCCCGAGAAGTAAGAAGAGAGGTTCAGGAGCTCCGAGCAATGTTCTACGCCCGAGAAAACTCTCAAGACCTCAGTATACGGCAACCATATCCTGCTGAATGGAGGGATGTTCCCTTTCCACCAAGATATAAGCCGTTCAATATCAACCCATATGATGGCAAGACTTCAGCAAGTCGGTACATCACTTACTTTGAGGTCACTACCGACCATCTGCCCCATGATGATGCTATCCTCACGCGGTTATTCATTGGGGCATTGGAAGGAGTCGCCTTCGATTGGTACCGCAACCTGCCAGACAATTGCATTTATTCCTTCGCTGGCTTCAAACGCCTGTTCTTGGAGAGGTTCTATGAGGTAGGGCAGGACGTCAAAATGTCTACCCTCATGGACGTCATTCAAGGAGAGAAAGAGCTGACGAGGAATTACATTGAGCGGTTTCGTCAAATCGCAATGAAGTTGCCATCTGGCAACCCGGACTCTTCCTTGATCGAAATTTGCCAAAAGAGACTACTCCCAACAATCAGTCTCTGGATGGATGAGAGTCAATTCAAGAACTGGAAGGCTTTTATCATTAGTGCTACAAGTGCCGAAGAACGATTAAAGAAGGCTCGCCAACTGGGATTACATATCTCAGAAGGAGAGAACAAGGGCAAGCGTCCCAGCACCACCAACGACAATGGGGGTAGCCCCTCCAACAACCGGGACAACAGAGGCAAGCAGGCTATGGTGGCCGATACAGCCCAAAAGCCTGAGTCACAACCTGCGGATAAACAATGGCCTCAAATCACTTACTCTTTTGAAGACGGTCACGTCAAGCCTATCTTGGACATGCTCATACAAGGAGATAGGATTCAGCTTCCTCCACCAAGACGGGAGCCTCGGCCATCTGATCTGGAGAACCCAAAGTTCTGCCATTACCACCGCTACGTCCACCATGCTACGTACGACTGCTACCAACTGAAACGATATATCCAAAACCTCATCGATTCAAACGCTCTGGCTATCGATTTCGAGGAGGTAACCGTGGTAGCCAACATGGTGTCCGTATAATTCGGCAGCTTCCCTCCAACAGAGACCCAGGACGGGGTTATACCCATCCCTCTGGCAACGATGGAGATTGCTAATCTCCCGCCTGCTCAAGCTGCTGGTCTAGTACCCCTCACCACATCACGAGGGGAAATTATGTGGGTCCATCCGGACCTAGTCCACGAGGTAACTCAGTCTACTCCATCTTCTAAAAAGAAAAGTAGAAAAGTCAGATCATGCCGTACCACCTCAGCAGATAAAGAGGAAGTCACGGCCGTTGTTACTCGATCCGGAGCACAATCTCAACCTGTGGCTGAAAACTCGACTGATGATCATCCGCCCACTACCACGGATGCTCCAGGACCGGCTCAGCCTTCGACGACCGACAAGCCTAGGCCGAAGGAGACTCGCTTCGACAAATCCCTCCGAAAGGAAACATCTCAGGGGCTGGAGAGGCCCTACAACTTCGACATCTTGGCGTAATTGGCTAATACACCGGCCAAATTGTCCTTATATGAACTCCTGAGGCTCTCGAAGGATGTTCGCACAGCTTTGAGCGATGTACTCCAAAATGCCGACACGTACCTGGCTCAGGTCAACCTCACGGGAGAAAATCAGCCCGTAGACCACCAAGACAGTGCTTGTACGGGAGCAATGCCCAACATCGTCTTCACTCCACAAGACATGCTCATCAAGACTAATCTACACGATCGCCCATTATACTACACAGGCTACATCGGCGACATAAAGGTGGACCAGATGCACATTGACCCTGGGTCTTCCATAAGCATCATTCTAAAAGGACTACTGCATCATCTTCGTATCCCGATGCATCGCTTGACCCCTACAAACACCGCCATTAGCGGGTTCAATTCGGGCAGGAGCTACCCAATCGGGAAGATCCGTCTGAAATGTCAGATTTGCGATCTCCAATCAGAAGTCACTTGCTATGTCATAGATGCCGACACTTCATACAACATCCTTTTGGGGCACCCTTGGATACACGATTACATGATCGTGCCTTCCACGCTACACCAATGCTTCAAATATGTCGACAAGTACGGCTTCGTAAGAACAGAATTTGCTGACATCGATCCCTTCAAAGGGGTCGAATCTTATTACTCGGACTCCTGCCTGTACGAAAAGTCGAAGAGGCACCTTGAAGGAGGAAATAAACAAACTGATGTTGAAGCAACCACGGGATCAGAAGAACCTCTGACAATCCACCTCCAGGCTCGCAAACCAGGCAATTCCGTACCCCTTACGGCCACGCTGCGTAAGGACGCGATCAGCCTCTCGGCACAGGAAGAGCAGTTGAGAATCCGACTGCCAAGGTCTGGCCAGGTACCGAGACCCACGATAGGGCCACTTACCATCAGATTGTCGAGAGTCGGTCAATCCCAAACAGAGAAGCTCAATCCCTCCGATAGACCTCTGACGATACGCCTGCCTAAGAAAGGTCGTCACCCCGATGCGAGGTCTGACACTTCAAGCGAACCAGCCACCCCTCGCTCCATATCAAGTGCCAGACTGGGGGTTGCTAGTCTACCGACAACCCCACGCTCTGCTCTGTCAGTTGAACCTCTAAAGATCAAGCTGACTAGGATGCCCTCTCAATCTTCATTCACACAGGGGGTAGCCGAAGAAGAACCAGAGCTAGCCAAGTATGTGGCTGCCCACACTGACGCTCCCTTCGCAGATGATGTAATCCCTCTAGAAAAGATACCTTACTTCATCAATAAAGGGTTATCTTTGAACTACACCGAGCTCAATAAGCTATGTATAATGTATGCTATGGAACACGGTATAGGCACTCACCTACATACACAGGTGACAAATGTGTACACCGCTATCCAACTTACTCCAGTAGAAGATGCTTACCGAATAATCGAGGGAGGGGACCACCCAATCATCTTCGGCCGAACGAACAACCCGTATCCCCTCGCCATGGAAGAAGTCGACTTCGGGTCAGATGCTGGAAGACTGCCTCTGTATCTCTATAGCCCTCAATCCAAATATCTCATACAGAAACAGGGGTATAATCTAGAGACAACGCCAGGACTGAACTACGGTACTGGACGACGATTACCTTTGAAGACGCCAGCCCCGGCGGGCAAACTACGGAACTACTATAACAAAACCCGATGCGGTTTAGGGTATGTAACGCCTACTACGACCCCTGAAAGCTCAGATGAAGAATGCGACTGGCAGTCACATTCAACCGGATCATCGACTTTCGACTCAGATACCAGCATCGGAGATGTGTTCAGACAAGTCATGTCAGTCAACATGGCATTCACCGACGCTTACGAGGAAGACGAAGACATCCCCGAAATCCTTGAGCTAGAGCCATGGGCCCAGCAATTAGATGCACAATGGGAAAAGCGGTTCGAACTGAGAGAACCTCCTACTGAAGATGAGGTCATACAAGTGGATCTCGGCAGCGAATCTTCTCCAAAACCGATCTTTATCAGTAAAGCCTAACTGACGAAGAACGAGTGTCGCTGTTAGAACTTGTCAGAGAATACATTGATGTGTTCGCCTGGAGCTATGAAGACATACCGGGGTTAAATCCTGACATCGCTCTCCACAAACTCAATAAACGGCCAGATGCAAAGCCAGTCAAGCAGCAACAACGACGCTTCCGCCCAGGCGTCATGGACGCGATCGAAGCCGAAGTCAACAAGCTAATAGCCAGCGGCTTCATTCGTGAAGAACAACATCCTAATTGGGTCGCCAATATAGTACCCGTCCTCAAGAAGAATGGGAAGATTCGAATCTGCATCGACTTCCGCAACCTGAACGAGGCATACCCCAAAGACGAATTTCCCCTTCCTATCACAGACATCATGATCGATAATACATGCGGCTTTGAACGTATGTCATTCATGGATGGATTCTTGGGGTACAATCAAATCAAGATATCTCCCGACGACGAAAAGCACACCTCATTCCGAACCCCGATTGGCACATACTGCTACACAGTCATGCCATTCGGTCTAAAGAATGCTGGCGTTACATATCAGCGAGCCATGAGTATCATTTTCAGAGAACATTTGCGTAAGACAGTAGAATGCTATGTCGACGACATCGCCGTCAAGAGTCGCCGTAAGGAAGATCATCTGCAAGACCTGAGAACGGTGTTCAACTTAATGCGAGCCCACAATCTGAAGATGAACCCTACAAAATCGTTCTTGGGCATATCCAGCAGGAAGTACTTGGGCTTCATCATCACTGCACGGGGTATCCATGTAGACCCCGAGAAAACGAGGGCAATCATGGAGATGGGTCCCCCGAGAAATCTCCGTGAACTTAGAGGCCTTCAAGGGAGGCTAGCTTATATCAGGAGGTTCATTTCCAACCACTCCGGGCGATGCCGACCGTTCACCCACCTCATGAAGAAGGGAGTCTCATTCGTATGGGACGAGGAATGCCAGCGCACTTTCGATGACATCAAAGAATATTTATCAAATCCTCCAGTCCTGGTGGCCCCGGTCCCTGGAAAACCATTCCTGCTCTATGTACGAGCAATGGAACACTCCCTCGGTGCCCTGCTGGCACAAAACAACGACACAGGCCACGAGCAGGCCATTTACTATCTCAGCCGAATGATGGTCGGGCCCGAACACTGATACACCACTGTGGAGAAAGAATGCCTCGCCCTGGTATTCGCCATTCAAAAGACGCGGCACTATGTCACGGGGCAAACCATACATGTGATCTCACGAATCAACCCTCTTAGGGTCCTCATGACCAAACCATAGGCACTCAGCTCCCGCCTCGCTACATGGGCAATATTGTTGTCCCTCTATCATATGATCTTCGTCCCGCAGAAGGCTGTCAAAGGTCAAGCCCTGGCAGACTTTTTGGCGGCCCATCCAGGATCGGAATCATCCAGAATATACGAAAAAATCCCAGATGAGGTCGCCGATTCAAATACAACCACCCACGATAACATATGGCGGATGTTCTTCGATGGCGCTTCAAGAACCGGACCCAAGGGAAACATCATCGTCGGAGTCGGAGTAGTATTGGTCTCTCCTACCGGGCTAGTAATCAATCGCGCCTACTCTCTTACGTAACCCTGCTCTAACAATGTGGTCGAGTACAACGCTTTGGTCATTGGCCTCCAACTCGCAAGAGAACTGGGGGTAGAATACCTTGAAGCATACGGCGATTCGCAATTAATCGTCAACCAGATTCGGGGGACGTACGAAGTCCGCCATGAAGACATGATCCCCTACCACCAAATAGCGATCAACATTATCTCATCATTCGAGGGATTTTTCATCGAACACGTCCCCAGACTCCAAAATATCGAAGCTGATGCCCTTGCAGGCCTGGCTGCTTCCCTAGCAGTGCCAAACCACTCTCATCATTCGGTCGATGTAATCGGCCATGAGCTGGTCTGCCCCAAGAACAACGTTCAAGCCATGGCGAGTTATTCTGCTAAGATGATCGACGAAGCGCCAGACTGGAGACAACCATTCATAGACTTCGTGGTCTACGACATCCTGCCCGAGAACCCGAAGGAGGCTACTTCTATCAGACGGCGTTCTCTCAGATTCTTCTACGATACAGAGACAAAAATGCTGTATCGCCGCTTCTACGACGGATTACTACTTCGGTGCTTGTCGAACGCAGAAGCTAAAGAAGCCGTACGAGAGGCTCATGACGGTGTCTGCAGGGCCCATCAGCCTGGCCCTAAGCTGCAAGACCGTCTTCGCCGGATGGGCTACTACTGGCCCACGATGGTGGCTGATGTAATAGATTATGCCCGAAAATGCAAGGCCTGCCAAGTCCACGCAGACTTCATTCACCAACCATCCGAATTTCTATATCCGACAGTGGCGTCCTGGCCATTCGAAGCATGGGGAATGGATATCATTGGTCCAATCACCCCACCTTCCTTCCGAGGACATCGCTTCATACTTGCGATCACTGATTACTTTTCAAAGTGGGCAGAAGCTGTCCCACTCGCCGAAGTCAAGACTTCGAACTAATCAGCTTCCTGAAGCACCACGTCATCTACCGCTTTGGACTGCCCCGAAGGATCATCCATGATAATGGTTCGCAGTTTATAAGCCACGCATTCTACCGATTCTGCGACAAACACCGCATTCAGAATGTCGCTTCGACACCATACAACCCGACAGCAAACGGGTTAGCAGAGGCATTCAACAAAACAATCATCAAACTCCTCAAGAAATTTGTCTCCTCCAACAAACGCGACTGGAACGAGAAGCTCGGCGAGTGCTTATGGGCTTATCGCACCACGGTTCGAACAGCCACCGGGAATATACCATTCTCTCTGGTGTACGGGAGTGAGGCAGTTCTCCCATTAGAGACTCAGATTCCCTCACTCCGAGTTGCCCTTACTTATCAATTGACAACGGATGATAACTACCGACGTCGACTACAAGAGTTAGAGGCCTTAGATGAAAAACGCCTCCTAGCTCAGCAAAGGATCGAATTATACCAAGCACGCATCTCAGGAGCCTTCAACAAAAAGGTCAAAGTCAGAACATTCCAAGTGGGCGATCTTGTTTTGGCAGTCAGGAGGCCAATGGTCATGACTCACAAGACCACCGGCAAGTTCCAGCCAAAATAGGAAGGCCCATTTATCATCGAGGCCGTGTTCTCCAATGGTGCTTATCGCCTCGCCAAGCAGAACGGAGACATGCTCATGTTGCCCGTCAACGGCAAGTTCCTGAAGAAATACTATGTTTAAATAATATTTTCCAGAGTTTCGAGTTATGTGCCCGTTGGTACCTCTGAACTCAACCCCCTAATTTTCCAACTTATCGAGTCACGTACCCTCTTGTACCGCTGAACTCATATCCCAAATTCCCAAGTCATATACCTGCTGGTACCTCTGAACTTACACTTTGATTCCAACATTCACAGATTTTCGAGTCACGTACCAGCGTGTACCGCTGAACTCATGCCCTTCTTCCATAAAGATATCCCAAATTTCCAAGTCATGTACCTGCTGGTACCTCTGAACTTACACTTTGATTCCAACATTCATTCCCAAGTCATGTACCTGCTGGTACCTCTGAACTTATACTTTGATTCCAACATTCATGGATTGTCGAGTTATGTGCCCATCGGTACCCCTGAACTTACATCCCGGTCACTCTTTTGAAAGAAAATCATGTATAATCATACCGCTGAACTTTCTTCCTATAAGAGATCCTCCCTCATGATCTAATACCTGCACTCCCAGTGCACAACAAAGGTAACGGATCCACAAATTTCCAAGACGACCATGTCCTCATCACCTCTGAGTCGTCCCATTTCTGCCAAAAACAAATCACCCCTACATAGAATTTCCATGTCCTCCTTACCTCTGAGTTATTCTACGTACCCCCCTTCATTGAGCCTACTCCTGTCATGTCCTCATTACCGCTGAATGGAAAGGCTCCGTCGAAGAAACCTTCATACTTGCCATGTCCTCATTACCTCTGAGTAAGTATGATGATCCCCTTTCGACCTATTACCTGTACCCACAACCGGAGTACGCCAAGGGTAATGGGTCCACAAATGTCCTCTGTTGACCACAAATGTCCTCTGTTGACCACAAATGTCCTCTGTTGACCACCAATACCCTCCGTCGAGTTCGCTCCTGCCATGTATTCATTACCTCTGAACAGGAAGACTCTACGTTCGAAAAACTTTCCTACTTGCCATGTCCTCGTTACCTCTGAGCAAGTATGCCAGTTCCCCTTCATCCTATTATCCGTATCCTAAACCAGGGTATGCCAAGGGTAATAGGCCCACAAATATCCTCAGCTAAATTTCTTAACACAAACCTATCACCTCATCATGCCCCAGGAGCCCAGCTGCTCTACGGCAATTCTTTTCTCAATACCAAGAGCACCCATGACCACTTTGCTATGGCTGCTTCAGGCATCCTGACCGAAACTTGTTATCTCTACCTAAAACCAAGGTACGCCATGGGTAACAGGTCCACAAATATATCCCCTATGCGGGGGAAAACATCATCACAATATCACAGGCACAACAGGCAATACAAATGAAGGGTAGAATGGAACATACTCTTTATTTGAAGGAAGAAAAGAAGTACTACATATTTCAGGACCACGTCCCTTTCAAAAAAAAAGGAGAAGAGAAAAAAAAAGAAGGGAAAAAGAAAAGGCCGACTACATTTCAGTGTTACTCAATTCTAGGAGGCGGTCTCTCACTGAGGTGGTCTCCCGCTCAATCCGTTGCCGAGCACGACGCTCGGCCTCCTGGAGTAACCGCTCCTTATTGTCCAAATCCAGGAGCGCCTGACAGTCATCTTCCAATTTCTTTAAGACAGCCTCCCGGTCAGTCGAAGCTTGAGTAACCCTGTCCGCTTCCTGAACAATTAGCCCCCTGTCATTGCGGGCAGTCTCGAGTTCAGACTCCAGGAAATTCAACTTCTTCTGAAACACAAGGATCTGCTCCCGCGTCTCGGTAATCTCACGAGAGACAGACTCCTCCCGAGCCACAACGTTTTCGGTCGCATAACTCAATTGATCATACCGATCAGCTAAGTCGCTGAGATCCTTCAGTGCGGCCGGTCTGGTCTTATCTCGAGCCGCTCTGGTCCTCTCTATAATAGCAATAAGGGAATTCCGCTCTTCGTTTATAACAGTAGGCAGATCAGCCTGCCGTAATACTCGAAGCTCGGACACCAGCTGATCAGCCTCCAGCAATTTCATCTCCAGAAGCGAAGCCATTCCTGCATCATCAGGAAGATCCCTAAGGATGTTTATTTGACCATGGGCGCATCTTCGGGCCAAGGTAAAAGAGGTCCCTCTTTCTACAGCGGCCTCGATTCCCCTCTTCAAATGATGATGGAAACTGGCAACCACGTCCTGCAACGCGTCGTTCAAAACTTCAGCAGAGGAGGGCGTCAGGGGAAGCCGGAGCGGCAACGTCGGAGGAGTAACGCTAGAGCTCGCCACCAAGGGAGCGGAGTCCGAGCAGAACGATGCATGAATAGCGGCCAACTCGTCTTCCGCCGTCCGGAGAGCTTGGATGCTCGGCAGGGAAGAAAGGTCGATTCTCGAAGCCATTGGAGCAGAGGATGATGCAAGGACCATTGTTCCCTGCCCCGACTGCCCCGAGAACTGGCCCGTTAAACTCGGGCCCCCAGAAGGCCCATCAAGACGAGTCGGGCAGTGAGAAAGTACACCCCTTTCCACCGATGCCCCTTCGGTTGGGGTTGTCTCGACGACGTCCATCCTCGGCACTGAAGGGACAGGACCTGAATGTCCAGAATAACAGTCAATCGACGTAACCCGAAGGACATGATGATAGAGCAGATAGGCTTCCTCACGGGTTAAGATTCGGCTAATCTTACCAGGGGAGGGGCATGAAGGTCGCGGCTCATCCACAACTGGCATGGTCCCCCCACCCGCGATCCCCGAGTTAAACTCAGTCACGTCCCCTGACCCCGTCACCTTGAAGGGGGATACAGATTGATCTGCGTCCTCTTGAATAGGAACAGGCTCATGGGAGTCCCCGTCATCCTGGGTCACCGCCCCGACATCCTGAAACTCTTCTTCTTCCCCCGACACCTAAAAGAGGGAACGAAGACAATCAGGATTGAAACTCAAAGGAAAGAAGAAAAAAGGGGTCGAGAGCAGTTTTGTTACCTCTGACGCGGGGTTGATTTCTTCTCCACTCTCTTTTGTGGCTGGCGGACGGTGCCTAGTCGCAACCAGCTTCCGGGATCGAGAAACACTGCTTACAGGAGGAACCTGCCTGCTATGTTTTGGGATAGGACCAGGCGCAACAAGGGACTGATCCCTCAGCATCTCATCTGACAAAACATGCAATTGACCCACCTCTGCGCCTACCACTGGAAGGATAGAGTTATCTTCATTATGCTTGTTGTCTTCATCACCTTCAGCAGCGGAATCCAAATTTGGCACTTCGGCTCTAGTCTTTCTTTTCTTGGCCCCTTGAGAGCCTTCCTCCAGACCGGTGCCAGCAATAAAACTGGTACCTGGGTTAAAACCGACCGGGGGCTTGTTCGCCATGACATGATACAGAGCCGCCATATGCAAGATCTCCACTGACTCCTTAATAGCAGGGACCGAGAAAATGGTGCGAGTATGGAACGAATCATAATATTGCCAAGCTCTGATACCATCAAGAAGACTTCCCTCATAACCCAGACAAGAGCTGGGGCTGTCTAAACAAAGTTGGCTATACCCAAACTGCCGGGCAAACCTGCTAGGCAGATACGGCTCCAGAAAAACAGTATTGCGGTTACGGTACACCAGATGCGAGGGACGGATGTTACGCAACCATAAGAGCATCTGGCCATCCAGAAGTTGAGGAGGTGCAATACCGTCTATATGCACAGTCTCTATGTCCCTGGCAGAAAAGCGAGGGACGGATACGAAAATATGATACTTATCTGCCCTTGCCAAGACCATCCGGCAAACCCGCATGGACTCATATTCCCAAGGCTCATCACGGTAACGGAAGATAAGGGTGTCATCATCAGTCGCACCGCCCTCAGAGCCCGACCTCATCAAAGATGGATAATGTATCAGCAGCCACCCTATCAAATAATGATAAGGTAACTCAGTTCGTTCAAAATCCTTGGTCACATCGCGGGCAATGACTTTGGACGTGAAGGTACGAAGGCCACGGTGTATGCTACACACCATAGCCGGAAGGAGAGCTAGCCTGATTCGCAAGACTAATTTCACAGCCGGAAGGATAAAGTTACAACTAATTCTCTCAATAGAACCGGTTCCTCCTGAGACTACACAATTTCGTAGCCAGATCATCAAAAATCCCGCCAGAAGCGCTTTCTCAGACAGCTCTTGAGTATCCTGGTAAAAGTAATCGAAAGTGTCGGTTTGGCTCCCGAATCTGCCACTAGTAGATGACACCAATTCTTTGACCGCCTCCCGAGATCTAGGGCGACGAGAGGTAACCAGACCTGAGGCATCCGCTGAGAAGAGATAATGCACCCAATCCTTGGTGTAGGGAGCATTCCCTTCCAGGTTATCCTTGCGGGTTATCTGATGGCATGTGTTATAATGACACAATATCTCCTGGTAAAGGGCCGCAAAGCCAGGATACCGTCGTTCCAAATCTTCGAGTTCCTCATTAGTGGGAGTATATGCTTCAAACGCTTCGTCCCCCCAAGGAAGCTTGGAGACCGCATGCATTTCATGGAGCGCAAGTCCCATCTCCCCTACAGGTGTGTAAAAGGTCCCTGTACGACAATTATACATTTCCAGCAGGGACATGAATAGCTTCTTATTTATGAACAAGCCATGACTGGTACCTCGGATAGCATGGTACAGGCCAATCTCGCACAAAAAAGCCTCATACTTCTGCAGGATCCAGGTAGATAAATTGATCCACGAGGGAATAGGGTGTATCCAACCAGGAAACGTCAACCGACCAACGGGATAGGAGCCTTTCCGGGCAAGTCGATTTATAAAAGTATCGGCGGTAGAAAACGTGAAGTTAGGACCTGCCACATTCAGGAAAGAACCTGGGACCAACCCTGTCACAGAACAACAGGTATGCACCTTGCCAGCAACCACGGACTTCAGATGGTTATTATAACGGATGTTCCCCACGAACATCCCACTCCTGGTAGGGGTTAGAGTTTCCTCCATCTTCCGGTCCAAAGGGAGCATATTGAACCAAGATAATGGAAAGTGTCGCTCCATCTGAGGGATGCGGATCGCCATCCCGTTAGAAACAAAATTCCAATCCTTCGACACCTCCAGAACATGATCATTCTCCACGGTCAAGGCGTCTCCAAAAAAGAACGCAGGCTTCAAAAACTCTCCTTCGAATTTCCCGGAGTTCATCATAGCATTAAGGAAATGGAAAGGCTGATTCTTGATGGCATTCAATCTGGCCATAGGCTCATCGCTCGGAAACTGATCCGCCACGTGCTGAACAATATGGTCGTACCTATAGCCGAGAGCAGCTTGAGCGCTACCCACCAAGAGTTCCCTGGCGGCGTTAACCGACAGATTCACTGAAGAACAGACAAAGAAAAAATAAGTTAAACAGAGAATAAAAAAGAGAGCTAATTAGGTGTTTTCAAACCACATGCGGCTCAAGAAAATATCCATGCCCCCCATGAAGTTCTCAGAAGTCTTATGCGGCTCCAAAAAGCCCATGCGGCTCCAGTTCAGAAGACCGCTTATGCGGCTCCGCACAATAAAAGTTTATGCGCCACCTATGCGGTTTCACTAATAAGGCGCACATACAAACACAATGGTTTTTCTTATGCGGTTCGCAGCTCAACCGTAGGGCGAACATACAATTTACAAAGGCTCGTGCATAAAGTATGCGACGTAGCCATGGCGGTTGGGGTTCCTTAATTCATACATTGTCCTTACCAACAATGGGGGGATGGACGTCAGGATGAACAGCAAGCACGACGACGGGCGGGGCAGCAACCGCACCCAAGGTGGAGGTGGAGGCCGCCTTCTTGCCCTTCACTGCCACGATCTTCTTGGGAGCCATCAATTATCGAAGAAAAGAAAGGCAAGCGAGATAAGAGAAGAAAGAAAATAAAGAAGTCTTCTCTCTCTTCAAACCCCTCCTATTTATAGGAGGAGGGGAGAAGGCGGACACGTGGGCCAAAGATTCACCCAAGGCATCAAATCCAAAAAGATTTAATGAACTGACCCTTGAGATTCCTCCTACAAAGACGGCGCTGAAGCAACTTGGAGATAAATAAAGACCCGCACACATGGACTGGACCATCTATGCGGCTAACACACCCCCTATGGCAGAAACAGTCATGCGAATAAAACATCCAAGCGGCTAGAACTCTTATGCGGTCAGGATTGCATATGCGGCCAATACAGCCATGCTTCTTGTTCAAAGTATTTCAATTTTACAAATTGAAAACTTTGAAGGGGGTCCTGTTGAAGCATGGAAAATACTAAAAAAATTGACTCATGCGGCCAAGAAAGACCCATGCGGCTCAGAAAACGCATGCGGCTCAGGGAGTCATGCGGCATAAGGAGCTATGCGGCCGGAGGCATTCCATGCGGTTCAGAAGACATGTGGCGTGACAGTGCTCCCCTCCGATCCATGCTGCATTAATTGCTTTGACGGTTGACCCCTCTGAAAAGTTGACAGACCTGACACCAAAGCAGGTAATTATGACTCTGTCATGATGATGAATCTCTAGGGAAGAGAAAGAAATCTCTGACACGATCCCCCGAGAGCAACAAAATGCCACGTGGCCCGGCCACGTGGGTGTGCTTATACGGCTCGAAGTGAAGACTTCCAATGCGGTTCAGAGTGAAGCTGTCCCATGCGGTTCGAGTGGAATCATCCCTATGCGGCTCAAGAAGATCATGCCCATGCGGCTCAAGCAGACACACCATTATGCGGTTCATGCGGCTCATCATATGGTTCAGAAGTCTGAAGGAGGGGGCCACTGCCCAGACAGCCCTGACACGTGTCCCAAGTCTTATGCGGCCCAAAATTCATGCGGCCCAAATCTCATGCGGCCCAATCTGCATGCGGTTCCAGTCTCACCATTGGCTCTCAGGACACGTGTCCTCAGCCGATCAATCTTCCAGATTTATGGCAATCCAAGATCGGGTCGAATCCCCATGATCTGGGGTACGTGGTAGGAGAATAAATTTGATTTATTCGCAGATATTAGAGAATCATTATAAGAAAGATTTATGCCAATCAGCATTAATTGCTAATGGGGATTTGGTGTAATCTACCCTTAGTGGTTCTGATTCGTCACAATCAGAAACGAATGGCCTGGATTGATCAATCCCCAGGCCGCCACCATCTCCAAGAGCTAATTATTGGCAACTCTAGTGATCACATCCCACTATTATAAATAGCAAGGTGCTATTCCCTTGTGAGAGATAGAGAGATATACAAAAAAAGGATCAGAGAAGAATACGTATACACAGAGAGACTTCCCCCATAGTCAGAGAGAGAATATACACAGAGAGAGAGAAGCCAGGAGAGCAATCAGAGAGAGAGCAAGAAGGCATTTCTTCGTCAACGACCAAGCAGATCTTTCCCGAGTCAAGGCTGCGTACCGATCGTCCAAGGAGTAAGGCAGAGCGGCCGTCGCTTTCCCGAGCCTCTATCGTCACCCCCCAGAATCTAAAATAAACAATCGTATTTAGACTGCTGTACCTAGGTTTTCGTCCCTAGGCTTTTTTTGTACGAGCGAGTTTGTATTGTGAGTCTAAGTTCAGTCCTCCGATAATTGTTCTGTACTTTTACAATCAATGGCAAACACATATCCGTAGAAAAATACCCCAAACCAAGGATCCATATCAAAATATAATGTATAGAAAGTATATATATAATCAACATAATATCTGAAATAGATAATCATGAGTGAGGAACTGTCCGGAATCAAGGAACCCGAATCGATACGAGAATATCCCTCGGATACTCAACAAATGTTAAAATATCCAATCTCAGAGTCCAGGTGAAATCTTTATTCCGCAGCAATCCAGCCAACGCTCGAAGAGGGCGATAATGATACTAAGTCAACACGAAGTCAACGCACGAAATGGATAACAGGAAATCAAACAAGGCGAAACACCGGTAGAGAGTACAGAACCCAAGATAAATAATCATGTAACCCAAATGATGGAGATAACATCTCATCAAATAAGGTGATCGACATGACCAACTATAGGATCATATCTATCAAACAAGGATCAGAGGTAGATAACACGAATAAGACATGGCCAAGCAAGATAGGTCCAAGTAGAGATGAGGATCAGTTCACAGGTTTAAGGGAGCGAAGGGCAAGTGTATAGCAAGTTAGAATCCCAAGGAATAGTGGACTGGGATCAATAATCATGTGATACCCAACAAAATCTCAAAACGAGACCTGCATGGGCCACCACTAAACCCATGTCACGCCCCAGTACCGAAATACGGGGACGGACGTAGGCCAGCTACACCGTATAAGGTACAAATATGCTATACGGCGATGACGGCTGTCAAGTCTTGCTGGGTATCCTAGCATGCAATCAATCTATGGCCTAAATCCGATCTCATGTCCACAGGCAAATCACAATGAAACAACATCAAGAGAGATAATCATATGGAAAGCAGGGAATACTCATATGAAAATCAGGAATCTACAGTACAGAATAATAATGTAGACTGGCATACCTTCCCACAGTTCCTAGCATGGTCGGAAACTGAAGCACATCCTCCAAGTCAAGTCTGGAAGATCCACAGGGTCGGTCTCAGGCAATCTGGGAACAATTCAGGGTTGGTCAGGCCAACCGCAGCAAGTATCAGAAAGGAAGGCTCAAGGACGGGCGAAGAAAACCAGTATGATAAAATGTGACAGAAATAGCATCTAAAAACAGTAAATAAGGTAAAGGATCGTGCGGTACCAACGCACGATTACAGAATATAAGGCAGCAACCCAACTACTAATACGTAAGTAACCAACAATCATCACAGTCATCCTAACATCCACTAATGCATGCATCGCCAACTGGAACTCGTAGACTGTCATCGGAACAGTAACTCACCCCTACATCAAACAAGAACAAGGGAATGAATTACCGCACCGGGACAGCGTTACGTGCCAGCCAGCTTAGCAAGCAACAAGCCGTGCAATTATATAAATAAGCGGCCACTCAAATGCCTACGGCTGTCTATGTGGAGGTTGGGTTACCCCAACAATGCAATATAGGAATCCTCAGATCGTGTCGTCCCAGCAGGGCTAGCGAGGCCAAGTATAGCATGTAAGAAGAGCACCGATCCCTCGTAAGGCCACCGGGCTTGCATGTCACCACCGGTCCCTCGTAAGGCTACCGTGCCGAGCATGCCATGTATATAATGTATAGTACATAAGTAGCCGGATATTGCCATCCACTAGTACGAATGGTAACAATATCCGTGGCGGCCAGCCTGCAGGTCATGACTAATGTCTGGGATAAGGCTGGTAATGCCCGATCTCGGGATTCCGTTTTCCCCCCAATGCTTCTACCAGTTTAAGTTGCCTAGATTAAACATACATTTATCCGAAATCACATGCCGTGGTCACATGATCATCCTCCTAAATGTCGCACCTCAGTACGAGAACGCTAAGTAAGAATCAACCTCGGTACCTATAGTCCCAGTTGTGATCCATCCTTAGTGTTATGCAACAAACAAGCAAGCAATCCTAACCACGCTAAGACTATAGGCCAATTACCAGATACCCGTGAAGGTAATCATATAATATAGCTAGAATATCAAGATGGCGTCGCAATGCCATACAATCATGGAAGTAGCACCTCAAAGTGCCAATAGACAAAAGGTACCGCAGTACAAGGTCAGGGCCAGTACCTCAAAGGGTAAGCTGGACTTATAGCACGGATACAGGTAGTCGGGTCTGGGACAAGGACAAATCTATCAGTCACAAGAAGTCATCTGCCCACATCGTGGCATGGATATCAGGTCAAGTACAAGATCAGAACCTCTACTATAATAACATCTCAAGCATATATGGGAGCCTACAGCTACAATCATCAAGTCGGTCTATCCACCAGATCAATCTATCAAGTGCCACCCCTCTACGATGGAATCAATATCATGTCAGGAAGGTCAATAACCAAACACCAAGCTAATCACTATAAGCAATGCTAGGCCCTCTGACTCACAAGAATCCTCCAAGACAATGATCACGATCCACTAGAAAACGAGCCCCTCAACTACCAAGACATAGCAATCAAACCAGATTTCTCCAACTACCGGAATATACAAAGGTACCAAGTTTTGGGCATTTGGGAAGTCGAGTAAAAATTATATAATAATGCCCTCGATATTCTCCTCGTTCTGTGAAATATTTGCACCAGTATCAAAATCCAAAAGTCCTCAAAGATATATCTGATCAACTTAGAACATCACCAAAGAACTAGCAACACTATCTAAGAATCCACTTAGTCTACCATAATCACTATCTCAATATCATATCTCCTCATAATCAATCCTCGAATAAGATCATAATTCCAACACATGGGTCAACACTAATCAACGTCGTCGAAAGATGGCAAGGATTGTGTGAACCACTCTGGATCAGATCTACAACCCTTAAACCAAACAAGGACCAGGGTTGCAGACCTTCACCCGAGTAGAACCGCTCTCCTTACAAAATCCGGCGGACAGGACAGATAATAGGATAACAACTAAACTAGAACACCATCTAAAAAGAAGGGTCACAGGTCAAGAGTCCAATAGGTGATACCGTCGAAAAGGCAAGGATTGCGTGAACCACTCTGGATCAGATCCATAACCCTTAAACCAAACAAGGACCAGGGTTGCAGACCTTCACCCGAGTAGAACCGCTCTTCTTACACAATCCGGCGGACAGGACAGATAATGGATAACAACTAAACTAGAACACCATCTAAAAAGAAGGGTCACAGGTCAAGAGTCCAATGGGTGATACCGACAAAAAGGCAAGGATTGCGTGAACCACTCTGGATCAGATCCACAACCCTTAAACTAAACAAGGACCAGGGTTGCAGACCTTCACCCGAGTAGAACCGCTCTCCTTACACAATCCGGCGGACAAGACATGTCAAGACGCTAGGCGACTAATCTAGTCGGGAGTCTACCTAGCAGGCAATAGGATCAGGGATGCTATACCAAGAAGAACATACATGAATTCAGTCCAGCAAACCAAGGAATGATTCTGCCAATCCTTCGAACCAAATTCCTAATTGGGAATTCTAGAAAAATCCGACAGAGTCTCCTTTGTAATCTGGATGGGAGCACCCTACGAATAGGGGCTGAAACCACTCGGCACAACCCGCCGCAGAATCATAAAATCGCAGGCTGAGAACACTAAGTCTCAGCTACCAGCAGCACTATGATGCATACTGGAAACAAATCGATAGCCAAGAACACTAAGTCTCGGCCTCCAGTAGCACTACGATGCGTACTGGAAACCACTCGAACCCGGGACCACTAAGTCCCGGCCTCCAGCAGCGCTACAATGCGTACTGGGCGCCAAGCCAACATGCATAATAATAAAATAACCGCCTTGCAGGGCGCACTACAACACATGTTCATAAATCCCTAACCCAAGCATAATCACTGCCACAAGTAAAGTTAGCCAAAGTCGTTACCCGACCGTGAGTCGGACACGGGGCATATGGGGACAATCCGTACAAGTGAGTCGTGCTCGTGTCCTCGGAGGTGTGGATGACCCATCCAAATTGTCCGATACGGTCTATCCCGGTATCGGACCAAGCTATCCTAAGTTATCATCATGGCAGTTCTACTACTAGGCTACACTAATCATGATTATACAATTTACAAGTACAAATTAATTAAATGTAATAAAATCCAGGAGAGAGGGCAAGAGTCGTCGATGAGCAAGGGATACTTGCCTAGAGGGCTCGGCTAGGTAAGCAAGTCTTCGACGATCTAGATCCGAGCTAGCACGCCAATCGAGATCCTCAGAACACACAATAAATAGTCATCAGCACCAAATAATAAAATAATAGAATAATCACAAGGGATGGCAGAAGGCTATACCGTGTGGGTCCCGCAAGCAGTGCAGGGATCTTGCACAAAAACCGAAGCACGCAGATCGATACGGACACACAAACCGAGACGTGCACGTATATCGAGACACGCACGAGAATCGAGATGACTCGAAGATCGAGATGAACATGAGACATAACATGCACATAAATCGAGACGTGCACGTATATCAAGAAAATCACGAATATCAAAATAGCGTGTAATTTAATGCGACACGTAAATCGAGACGTGTACGCAAATCGAGACGGCACAAAGACCAATATAGCACACAAATCAGAGCGAGCACACAAATTGGTGCCTGCACGCAAACCGAGGCAACACAAGATACAATATGACTTACAAATCGATACGGCATGCAAATCGGTACGTGCACGTATCGAGGCGGCACGGGTCACGAGGTAGGCATAAAGGCCGAGACACGAGGATCGAGATAACACATAATCCGAGGTAGCACGGTGCCCGAGACAGCACGGGGCTCGAGGCGTCCCGCTGCCCAAGGCAACACGTGGATCGGGGTGCACAAAAATTGAAACAACTCACACACCGAGGCACGCGAATCGAGATGGCACGCAACCCAAACAACGCGGGGCCCAAAGCATCCCGTTGCTCGAGGTGTACATGAAGCTCGAGACACGTATCCCGAGGTAGCACGAAAATGAGGGGTACGCACCCACCGAGGGTACGCTGCCCAAGGAACATGTTGCACGAAGCAGCACGCTGCCCAAGACACGCCGATCGAGGGGCTTGCTCCCCGAGGAGCTCACAGCCCGAGGAGGGGAGAGAGGAGGGTGGCGGAGCTCACCAGAGGGGGACTCGGCCAGGTCGGGTCGGGTCGGACCACCAGCAGGGGAGGGTGGTCAGCAGCAGGAGCCAAGTCGGGGCGGTGCTACTGGCCGGAGAAGAAGGACGGGGGAGACGGAGGCCGTCGTGGAGCTCGGCCAAGTCGGGTCGAGGGCTCCCGGCGGCAGAGGAGAAGACAGAGAAGGAGAGACGAGGGCGGTGGAGCTCGGTCATGGCGACGGCGGTGCCGGTGGCGGCCATAGGGGCTTGGCCAGGCGGAAGAGAATGGAAGAGGGGGAAAGTGGTGGTGGCGCTGAAGATGACGATGATGGTGGCAGCGGTGGTCGCAGAGGAGGAGGCCGCGTTGGAGGGTGGTGGCGGGTGGCGGTCGCGACCATGGAGGCGGTGGAGATGATGGAGACGACGGTGATGGTGGTGGTGGCGGCGCTGGAAGTGGTGGTGGCGATGATGGCAGCCGTCTAAGGAAGCGAGAGCGACACCAGTGGTGAGGGAGGCGACGGCGACGATGGTGGTCGCCATGGCGGTGGTGGCTGACGGAGAGCTCGGGGAAGAAAGGGAAGGGGGCTGGCTTCTCCAGCAAGGGAGAGGAGAGAGAAAAAGAGAGTGAGGCTGCTGAGAGAGTGGAGAGAGAGGGTAGGTTTAGATATTTTGGGAGGGGTAGTTAGGTAATTTAATAATAATAATAATGGTGATAACAATAATAATAGGGAAAATCCTATAATGATGATCCAAGAATTAAAATAAAATTTAAATCAAGATTCAATAACCTGACCAAATCAAGATCCAAGAATTAAAAATAAATTCAAAATTTTAAAATCACCTTAAATACCAAATACGGTCGTATACATATTTTTAAAAATATAGGATATGACAACTAGTACGGTTTTTAGGATTTTCTGTGAATTATGATCTTGGTATTCTCTGATCTCCTTGCTAGTGACCCAGTGGGGTGCACACCTAACTTGTGACTTGTAATTAACCCTTGTGACTTGATAACTTGATAGTGGCCCGTGGCGGCACACTCCTGACTTGTAGCCTGACTTGATAACTTAATGCTGTTGCGACGGCTAACTTAGCTTGACCTGCCTTGACACCGTGGGTGGTTCTCTCTTGCTTGCTTGTTAAATCCACTTGTCCTGTCTTGCATCATGTCTAGGATGGGACTCCTGAATACCACGGTCAGGGGTACCTACCAAAATGGATTAAGGCTAATAACTAGAATAACACAGTAGTTATGAAGAGATGACACAGCTATAGGCAATCCCGTTACCTGGGCGCTCTTGGGATCTGTAGCATGCCGTCGAGTAGGGCATATTTCCAGCACACCGTCGCGTGTTGTACCCTCTAAGTCACCTAAGGGTACATTTGTCTCCCGGGCGATGTACCCACCAGAATTCAACCTCTAATTTTCGACCTGGGTAACCTGGATGGTCTGCAGGGCTTGTGGCTGTGGAATCATCTTACTGCATCTTGTTAGTAATTAGGTCTGTGATAACCTTAGTTAGTTAAAGTAGTAAGCCGTAGTATTTGTTTGGCCGTGATTGATTGAATGAAGTATAACCAGTCTAGTCATGTCTTGATCCAGTACAAGATTGCTTCCTGTCTTAATTTCTCACATTATTATCTTGCCGATAAATGGTGGGAAACCAAGTTCTGTTCAGATGAAGGGTTACAACCCCGGTCCTTGTTTGGTTTACGGGTTGTAACCTGGCTATCGGAGTAGTTCCATGGTTATCTCGTCGTATATCATCCTGACATGTTTTCATAAATTTTAGTTTTAATATTAGATTTTCTTGTGCTGATTGCTGGCTTTTGTTCTTATTTCGTGGCCCCCTTGTGGCACTTGCTCTTTCTGGGGTTGACCCAGCTGGTTTTGTGTGGCTAGATTTCGGAGCAGCTCCCGAGGATTTACCAAGCTTCCAGCCCAATGGTGACAACTAGACGGAACCCGGGCCAAGAGTGGGTTTTCCTTTTTGTCTTGCCCACTTTATTGTAAAACTATTCTTTTGAGGCATTTAGCCGACGAGCACCTGTTAGCTCGATGCACTTTTACTTACTGTCTGCCTACGGGCTGTAAACATGATTAACAAATCCTAGGGTTGATCATGTACGACTAAACTCTTGCTAGTCCTAACATTTTGTAACGACTAGCTTCATGATCAGCTGAATATATAATATTTGGGATGCCTTATTATTGTATATTTAATGATCATACATCTTGCGACCTTACTTACATTGTTTGTGATTGAGACATTAGGCTTGTTCATGACCATAAGAGACTGTTGGCTTATAGTAAACCCTCATATATCTAGACAGCCGTGACCGTATATCGAGGTGGTCTCCATTTCAATATACGTAGCTGGCTATGTCTGCCCTTACTCTCCAGTATTCTGGTTCTGGGGCGTGACATGCGGGGCTAGTAAAAGCACCTGTCCTCGATCATTGTTGGAAGACTCTTGGGAACCACCCTGTCTGTTTGCCACCGGGGGCTGGACACGGGCGGTTTTGTACAACTTTCTTTCAGAGGCCCACATAATAGTTAGCGGGACTCTCTGATGGTCAGAGGTTGGGACAGCTGACTGAGCTCGACGAGCCCGTACTGTCCTAGACTTCTTCACTCTAGCCCCCGAGGGCGCATAGTAGGAAGAGTCCAAACTATGCCGCATAGAATCTGGCACATTCTCATTGGAGCTTCTGATGTCAGGACCACATGAGAGGCGATCGTAGACTAAACCCGAGCCACGTAGAGCAGATAGCTGACAGTAGGGATTGGATGTCGCATAGGTTATCTCCCTGCGGCTAGGGTTGGTGGCCACATAGGCATTCTGCATGCGGCTGGGATTGGTGGCCGCATGAGCCTTCTGCATGCGGCTGGCACCCTTATGCGGCTTCTTCCTAGACCGCATAGAGTTTCCATTTGCTCCCTCAAGTCCAGCATCGTAGTGTTTTCCTTTGTTGGACTTGGGGACAGCAGGGTCCTCTGCGACCTGAAGTGGGGCCACATGTGAGTCTTCTTCGCCGTCTTGGGCAGCAAAGAACACTTCTTCCAGAGCTTGGAGAGGGGCAACGGTTTTGGGCCTCTACTCCCTGCGGGCCTTCTTTGGGCCGGCTCGCTTCCGGATGGGCTAGCGCTCCCCTCGGAGAGCATCTCTTCAAACGCTTGCTGGTCGAAGCGAATAACCAGCATCTATTACGTGGAGCCGAGTTTGGCTGCGTCCGATTGCGTCACCAACTTCTCAGCAATGGAGAAGTTAGTCCCCAGCAGAGTCGCTATCGTGTTTGCCATTGATTGTCGTAGAACAGAACAGTTTTATAGGAGGACTGAACTTTAACTCACAATTATAAACTCACTTGTACAAAAGAGAGCCTAGGAACAAAACCTAGGAAAAGCAATCTAAGTACAATTGTTTAGTTTTGATTCTGGGGAGTGACGGTAGAGGCTCGAAAAAGTGATATCAACTCTGCCTTACTCCTTGGACGATCGAACGCAACCTCGGCTCCGGCGAAGAAATACTCTCTCTCTCTCTCTCTCTCTCCCTCTCTCTCTCTCCGTATGTCTCTGTGTGTCTCTGTATGCGTACAAGGGAATAGCACCTTGCTATTTATAGGAATTCATGAGTAATAGGGGTGTACAGCGACGTGGCTAATTTTGGGCCACATCCTTGTAACTGTGCCTTAAGATGTGGGCAGCTGGAGATTGGTTAAGATTGATCATGATCTGCTTGTTGTACTAAATTTGAACTGTCAAGACTTGGTCAATTTCTGCCACGTGTCTAAACTGCTACTCTGTGGCGAGCCGCATGAATGATGCATCCTAGCTGAGCCGCATGAAGGATTGTCCCATTGTCGAGCCGCATGAAGAGTGTCTCATGATCGGGCCGTATGAAAGTTGTCTCATGACCGAGCCGCATGAAGAGTGTCTCATGACCGGGCCGCATGAAAGTTGTCTCATGACCGAGCCGCATGATAGTGGTCTCATGACTGAGCCGCATGAGGGAGGTCTCATGATCGAGCCGCATGAGAGTAGTCTCATGACTGAGCCGTATGAGAGTGGTCTCATGACCGAGCCGCATGAGAGTGGTCTCATGACCGAGTCGCATGAGAGTCGCATAGGCGATCTGCATAAAGAACTGTCTTTTGAACTTGTGAACTGTGCCAGATATAATGATGATTTTCTCATCTTTTTAGGAGCATGTCACGTCTTGTCTTTATGTCGGAGCCATCATTTCTGTCAGAGTTGTCGCCTTTATGTCAGAGTAATTACGGCCAGCTGTATAGGCAGATTTTGAACCGCATAAGGCCGCATGAAGCTTCCTGAGCCACATGAAGCATTCAGGGATTTTGAACCGCATGAAGCTTCCTGTATTTTGTGAGCCGCATGAAGCTTCCTGTGTTTTGTGAGCCGCATGAAGCCCCATGGATAGCAAAAATCATTCTTTTCAATATTTCTACATCGACAAGTTGTCCAATGACCGTTTTGCAGATTCTTGAAAAATGCTCTCTTTTCTAGAACATTATCCTTTCTCTTTTAGTTGCAAAAGTTAGCCTTTCTTTTGAACTTAGTCGATTTACTCACATAGCCATATCGTTGCGATAAACGTTAATCGATTAATAAACTGTTTTGCATAGGCTAAGTGGAATTGCATAAGAAAGCACGTTTTCTATTTTCAATACTGGCAGTTTGATAGCAAGTGTTTCGTGAAGAATCGTGCCATGATTTCTTTGATTCTATACTATGATGACAAGCATTCATTTAACTTCATATTGATTTTGAAATAGAAGGTCGAGGCGAAGGAGGTCAGCTACTCGCCTTAGACTTGCTTCAAGCGAGGGACTGGTTGGCTGTGCTGACGTCGCCTACGTAATCATCTGCAATCGCATAAGCAAATGATTAGAACACTATGTAATTCAATAAATTTCGATATGAATGCGAAGCTCGAAAACGCAAGTCATGAAAGCCCATCGAAACGTTCACGAAAACGCATTCACGAAAACCAAAGCCAAAGCCAAATCAAGTGCGGCATGATAACCAGAGCAACGGGAGGTCTCTTCCGATCCAGCTGCAAAGCCAATCCTTGAGGCACAACCCGCTGAATATGGGACTTGGTTCCGATCTATCGGTCCCGACCGAATCAATAGCGATAGTATTCCTTTCTCGCACACCCCGTGGACGAAAACGGGACACGATGTATGAACAGGGCACTACACCAACTGATAATCTTGCAAGTCAAGTTGTCTCTTCTCGAGGTGCCTACTTTTTGGTTCCAAAAAGAAAGGAAGAAGAGGAACCCATCATCTTTGTTCGATTGGAGCACCCTCAGTGGCTGACTCCGGCAGAAGCAAAACCCGATAATTGTAGGATACAACTCTACCATTACACTGCTCAAGCCAAACACCTTATTCAGAAGATGGGTTACAACTTGAATAGCGACAGAGGACTGAACTATAGCAAAGGTCGATGCCTTTCCATACGACTTCGTGCTCCAAAGAGAAAATCTTAAAATTACTATCAGCGCACCCGTCGAGGATTAGGTTATGTTACACCCACAACAACTTCGAAGAGCTCAGAGCCGAAGGCCACGATGCATTCACACTCCTCCGATTCCTCAACCTGGGACTCTGACACTAGTATCGGCCATGCCTTCAAGAAGATATTGTCCGTTAATATGGTCTCTCTTTCGACCCAGCTGCAGAGCCAATCCTTGAGGCACAACCCGCTGAATATGGGACTTGGTTCCGATCTATCGGTCCCGACCGAATCGATAGCGATAGTATTCCTTTCTCGCACACCCCGTGGACGGAAACGGGGCACGATGTAGGGACAGGGCACTACACCAACCGCTAATCTTGCAAGTCAAGTTGTCTCTTCTCGAGGTGCCTACTTTTTGATTCCAAAAAGAAAGGAAGAAGCGGAACCCATCATCTTTGTTCGATTGGAGCACCCTCAGCGGCTGACTCCGGCAGAACCAGAACCCGATAATGGCAGGATGCAACTTTACCATTATACTGCTCAAGCCAAACACCTTATTCAGAAGATGGGTTATAATTCGATTAGCGACAGAGGACTGAACTATGGCAAAGGTCGATGCCTTTCCTTACGACTTCGTGCTCCAAAGAGAAAATCTTAAAATTACTATCAGCGCACCCGTCGAGGATTAGGTTATGTTACACCCACAACAACTTCGAAGAGCTCAGAGCCGAAGGCCATGATGCATTCACACTCCCCCGATTCCTCAACCTGGGACTCTGACACTAGTATCGGCCATGCCTTCAAGAAGATATTGTCCGTTAATATGGTCTCTGCAGATCCTCCAGTTGAGGATGAAGACCAAATACTCGAATTCTTCGAGGATGAATCTTAGGCTCAATACCTGGGATCCTAATGGAAATGACGCTTCAAACAGCGAGAGCCTCCCACTGAAGATGAGGTCTTCCTAGTCGAGCTAGGGGACGAGGCTTCTTCTAAACCTATCTTCATCAGCAAAAGCTTAACTAGAGAAGACAGAGAGTCCCTGATACAGCTTATCCGAGGATACATCGACATCTTTGCTTAGAGCTATGAGGACATGCCGGGTTTAGACCCACAAGTTGTAATGCACTGCCTCAACATCATGCCCGATGCTAAACTTGTCAAAAAGCAACAATGTCGCTTCCACCCTAACATCATGGATGCTATCGAGAAGGAAGTCGACAAACTTACAGAAAGTGGCTTCATTTGCGAAGAACAACATCTGGATTGGGTGGCCAATATTGTCCTAGTCACTAAGAAGAATAGAAAGATTCAGGTCTGCATAGACTTCAGGGATCTCAACTCGGCCTGTTCAAAAAATGAGTTTCCCCTTCCATCACTGACATAGTGATCGACAATACTTGTTGCTTCGAGTGTGTGTCCTTCATGGACGAATTCTCAGGCTACAACCAGATCAAGATATTTCCCAAAGTTGAAAAGCATACTTTATTCCAGACTCCAAAAGGGATCTACTGTTACACAGTGATGCCCTTCGGGTTGAAGAATACGGAAGCAACATACCAGCGGGCTATGAGTACCATATTTCGTAAACATCTCCGAAAAATGGTAGAATGTTGATGACATTGCGGTTAAAACCAGAAGGAAATCCGGTCATTTGGATGACTTGAGGACGGTGTTCGACTTGATGCAGACACATCGATTAAAGATGAACCCAACCAAGTCTTTCCTGGGGGTTTCCCGTGGCAAGTTTTTGGGCTTTATCGTCATGGCCAAGGGTATTCATATTGACCCTTTGAAGACTAAGGCGATCTTGGACATGGCTCCCCCGAAGAATCTTCGTGAACTTCGAGGCCTACAAGGACTCTTGGCATACATCAGAAGATTCATATCAAATCTCTCTGGACGATATCAACCCTTCACCAAACTGATAAACAAAAAGGTTTCTTATGTTAGGACCGAAGATTGTCAATGTACGTTCGACGACATCAAGAAGAACCTCACTAGTCTTCCAGTACTGGTAGCACCGATCGTGGAGAGGCCCTTTCTGCTATACGTCTGTGTTATAGATCATTCTCTTGGTGCTTTGCTAGTCCAGAGAAACAATGAAGGCCACGAACAGGAAATCTACTATCTAACTAGGACCATGATTGGTGCCGAACATCGATATAATCCTGTAGAAAAGGTGTTTTGCTCTACTGTTTGCCATTCAAAATACGTGACATTATGTGGCTGGACAGACGATTCACGTCATCTCCCGAGTCAATTCCCTAAGAGTCTTTATAACCAAGCCAGGGGCCCTAAACTCGCAGTTAGCTACATAGGCAATACTTTTGACTCCTTACGACATGGAGTTCGTCCCATAAAAGGCAGTCAACGGCTAAGCATTAGCCAACTTCTTGGCGGTACATCCTGTACCGGAGACTTCGAAACTCTACGAAGAAATCTCGGATGAAGTACTAGAGTCCAATACAGTCTCAGACAATCTTGTTTGGTGTATGTTCTTTGTTGGTGCTTCAAGAACAGGACCCAAGGCCGAAATCGTTACAGGGGTCGGAGTGGTTCTTATAACTCTTGACGGTCTGGTCATCCACCATACATACTCTCTAATGGAGTCATGCACCAATAACGTTGCTATGTATAACGCTCTCATCAACGGACTCTAGTTCGCTAAATAGTTGGGGGTTGACTACATCGAGGCCTATGGCGATTCGAAACTGATCATCAACCAGGTTCGAGGACAATACGAGGTCCGATATGAAGATCTGGTTCCTCACCATCAGCCAGCAATCGATATCATTTCTACCTTCACATGATTCTTTATAGAATATCTACCTAAATTGCAAAACTTAGAGGCCGACGCACTCGCTGGCCTCGTCGCTTCTCTGGCAGCTCCTGTCGGAACCCAATATAATGTCACGGTGATGAGACGAGAGATGTTTGCCTGAAGAACAATCTACACACGTGTCTGAGTTACTCAGTACAAATAGATACTAATTTTGACATTCAGGATTGGCGATTCTTGTTTATAGACTGTGCAGTCTATGAAGTCCTGCCCGAAGACCCGAAGGAAGCGACTTCCATCATAAGGCGCTCGCTCCGATTCTTCTATAACACAGCTACCAAAATATTGTATCATCGTTCATACGACGGACTCTTTCTGCGGTGTCTATCCAAGACCGAAGCACAAGAAGCACTCCGAGAGGCACACGATGGTACCTGCAGGGCTCACCAGTCTGGTCCTAAGTTAAAGGACCGACTGCGTCGCATGGGCTATACTGGCCCACTATGATGGCAGATGCCGTTGATTGCACAAAGAAGTGTAGGATATGTCAGTTGCATGCTGACTTCATCTACCAACCTTCAGAGTTCCTACATCCATAGCGACCGCCTGGCTATTTGAAGCATAGGGAATGAACATCATTGGGCCGTTTAGCCCATCATCCTCTAGAGGGCACCATTTCATTCTCGCCATCAACTACTACTTTTCCAAGTGGGCGGAAGCAGTACCGCTGGCGAAGGTGAAAACCTCGAACATGATTAACTTTGTTAAGCATCATATCATATACTGCTTCGGAGTTCCCAGAAGGATTATCCATAATGGCCCTCAGTTCGTGAGCCACGCATTCCGTCGGTTCTGTAATAAGAATCGAATACAGAATGTAGCCTGAACGGCTTAAAATCCTACAGCAAATGGGCTAGTCGAAGCATTCAACAAGACTATTGTCAAGCTGCTCAAAAAAGTCATTTTTTCTAATAAGTGCGACTGGAGTGAGAAGCTTGGCGAATGCTTGTGGGCTTACCGTACAACCGTTCGAACACCCACGGGCAACACATCATTCTCTCTCGTTTACGGAAGCGAGACGGTGCTTCCTCTGGATATCCAAATCCCATCTTTACGGGTAGCTATCACCAACCAGCTGACTGACGAAGACAATCAACGCCGGCGGCTATAGGAGTTTAAAGCGTTGGGCGAAAAGCCTCTGCTAGATCAACAACGGATCGAGCTCTATCAAGCTCGGATTTCTGGGGCATTCAACAAAAAGGTCCGGAAAAGAATATTCCAGGTGGACGACCTTGTCTTATCGGTTCTAAAACCGATGGTGATGACTCACAAGACTGCTGGAAAGTTCAAACCCAAGTGGGAAGGACCGTTCGTTATAGTGACGGTCAACTCTAATGGTGCTTACCGATTAGCCAAACCTAACAGTGATTTGGTAATGATGTCGATCAATAGCAAATTCCTGAAGAAATACTATGTCTGAGGTCTAAATCGGCATATATTTCCACAGCCCCAAGGGTATTCATGAATTCTATTAACGAGTTCATCTCTTTC
This sequence comes from Iris pallida, assembly GCA_029216955.1. Classification (NCBI taxonomy): domain Eukaryota; kingdom Viridiplantae; phylum Streptophyta; class Magnoliopsida; order Asparagales; family Iridaceae; genus Iris; species Iris pallida. The sequence goes on along the minus strand of JANAVB010040419.1, from coordinate 20,381,336 downwards.
ATAATTCCCCAGTAGAAAAAGATTTTATGTCCATATTACCTCTGAGTCGTTATTCTACACCCCAGTGAAGATCTTGCCTACCATGCCCATATTACCTCTGAGTAGATATTTTTTCCATGACAAACCCCCATGATTGTCATAATTATCTATAGAACCTTTCACGTCCATATTACCTATGAGTCTTCTATACATATGTAGAGTCTATCCTTGCCATGTCCATATAACCTCTGAGTAAAGAAAATTCTACCACCAAAAATTTTGTGTTTACCAGGTCCATATCACCTCTGAGTAAACACCCTATCCCCAGCAGAGTTACCTCTATCCCCTCATGTCAAACTACCTCTGAAGGAATTCTTATTATTGTATAAGAGTATTTACAACAAATGGACAAGCAAAGAAGCGAAACTAAAAAAATTTATTCATAAAATGGGAAGGTTCTTCTTTCTTTGACACAAAAGGGTCTCTCGAAAAGAGAAAGAGACAAAAAGACAAAAAAGTCATCAGCATTGTGATGACCGATGTAGGAATTCTTCCAGTCGACTCCTCAAAAAAGAAACTTGGGGCCCAACCAATTCTTTGGCTCGACGCTTTGCCTCTGGACGTCGAGCGACCTCATCTTCGAGCTAGAACAAGTTCTGGCATACATGGTCCAACTCTGCTTGACGAACGCCAATACTTCCCTTCTCCCGAGCCAGGGTCTCGGATCGTTGGTAAAGGACCTCCTGCTTGTCCATTGACTTATCCAACTCACTCTCGGCGAGGGCCAATGTTTCTTCTAACTTTCGAATCTACTTCCGGAGAATCTCACACCGTTCCTCCAAGGTTGTGTAACGGTAGACCTGAACCTCTTCGGCGTCGGTCACTTCTTCAATTTCGGCCTCAACCTCGCCAAGTAAGTCAGTCAGGGCTTGACGTTTCTGTATGTGTTAAGAAAGTTCAGACGCCATCTTCTCTAATTTTGCCACAGCCAGGGACGAAAGACCGTATTGAAGATTTTGAAGCTCTGAGATGGTGGCTTCCAATTCTGCCAAGAGAGCCTCTATCGCGTCTACCATCGCCTCATACTCTAGATAGTCGCACAATGACAACAGTTGGGCTATTACGGCAAACCGAGCCCTTCTAAGCGATTCGTTGTCCCGCTAGATACCCTCTATATCGGACTTAAAGGCTTGACGAACGGTGCCCAGAATGAGGTTGGCATAGTATGCATTGTCAGCCAAACCCATCGGGGTCACCGGAGATGCCGTGATAGAAGGTCCCGAAGCAGCGGTGGTAGCCAATACGCATCTAGGAATTACAGCTGGAGCAGGTGGTGCCTTGACTGGAACGGAGGCCGTCAGCGGTGCAGAGATGGTGTGAGCCAATGTTTTTTTAGGCATAGCTGGCTCTTCAACAGGCTCCCTCATTGGTTCTTTCGCGACTGAAGCTGTGTGAACTGGCGCTTGACCAGTCTTAGTGATCGACTTCTCAATGGTCACTGCGACCAACTCCTTAGTGGTCATCTTAACCAGTGCTTCAGCAGCCGGCTCATCAACAGTTTTCTTGACCAAGTTCGTAGCAGCAGGCTCGATGGTAGCCTCTTCGAGCAATCATGTGGTGACTGCACTGAAGGACCCTTCAACAACTAATTCCTTAGTGGTCTTTTCGACCGATTCTTCCCCAGTCTCCTTGGCCGGGCTCCTAACGGTGTCATCGACGGGCTCATCACTAGCACTGTCGACCACCATCTCAATAGCTACCTCGGCTGGAATCTCAGTAAACGGCTCGTTACCGACCGCGTCAACTAGTTCTGTATTGGTCTCCTCGGTTGTATCTCCATATACAATGTTAGCCAACTCCTCAAAAGCCTCCTGGGCTATTTTCATAATGACCTCATCGACCAACTGCTCGATAGTCATCTTGACTGGCTCTTCAACAGCCTGGCCATCTAGCTCGTCAACTGTTCATACCGTTAATCATCTGAGATCCTTTTCAACTACCTCCTGGGCCGAGGTCTGATGTACGCCAGTGATAATTATTCGATCATTATTTCCTCCTCGTCCCCCTGGAGAGGAGGCTCCCTAGGGGAACCAATAGCAATACCTTCAGCACCCTCGACCGAATGACCCATCTCAAGTCGAGGTTCCCGAACTACGCCTTTGTGAAGCGTAGGGCCAACTTCGGGTATCACTACGGAAGCTACTTTTTTGTACAAAGCTATAAGCTCCGAAAAGTCTCGAGTTTCATAATCAAATGAGACAGACGAAGGAACCTCTTCTGGCAAAATAACCTCAGCTGCTGCAGCTGATGGATCCTCCTCAGGAAGTATCTTGAGTGTCTCCGAATGCCCCGAATTCTCCTTTGCCTGCACCATCAAAACGAGGATAAAGCGAAAAGTCGTGGGTAAAAACTCGAATAAAAAAGGAACTAAGATGTACCTGTAAAGACGATACCACAAGCGGTGCATGTTGCTGCAACGAAGCATTATGCTTGGAGGCCACCCGTTTGATCTTCTTAGCAGAAGGAGGACTCGTCGCCGGAGAAGCCTGACTTTTCGGCGAGGAATTTAAGGGCGCCCCATACTCCCTTCGCTCCCGAGAGGTGCTGGAACCATTCGAGGACCTACCACCCGTAGCTTCGAACTCTCGAGGGGTCCGCTGCGGCCTCTCAACTTCGTGCCCATGATGAAACTCCGCTCTCGGTCATAACCGAAAGAGAAATTGTTCACCAACAGTGAAACTTTACGGCAGAATAGAAGATACGGGTCTCCCCGTGTATATCTGGGATTGTAAATGCTGCCCCTGTAAATCTAGCATTATATTAACACCATGCATGGGCACCATCCAACAAGCTGCCTTCATAACCAAGACAAAGGCTCAGATTGTTCATCATAGTTTGGCTGTAGCCGAACTGTCGCACGAAGTGACTCGGCAAACAAGGCTCTAGGTATACTTTGTTCTGATTCCGGTACACTAGGTACGAAGGACGAATGGATAAAAACCAACAAAAGGCACCGGTGGTTAGCTTATCCCTTTCTTCCGCCCGATCGACCAGCTCATCACCTGCCAGATAGCCACCGTGAGAAGGAGAGATCATGTTAAAACTGTAGCCGTCCAAGCGGTTGAATGCCCGTCTACAGGCAGGGACGCCATCGTGAACCCACTTTGTCCTGTGTTAGTTGTGCAAGGTCGCATCTCTCTCCTCATAGCCGTCAATGGTGGCGAAAATAATTAAACCAGTACGATGCAGCGCTAACCAAGCTATCAGATAATGGTAGGGGAGTTCTGTATGGGGGAACGCTTTACCATACCCATAATATTCTATTATTTTCTCTGAAAGCTCCCGTAGGCCTCGAATTATGTCGCATACCAAGGCAGGAAGCAAAACAAGAGAATGCACAAAGGCCAACCTCATGGCTGGCAGAATAAGCTCCCTACTGAGCCGCTCCATGGAGCCCAAGTCTTCAGGCACCACAGCCTTTCTCAGCCACATCATCAAGAAGGCAGATAGCATCGTTTCTGACTCACAGGGTCAAGTTCTGGCAAAAAAATTATGGACTATAGAGGTGGGTTTTTGTTCAGCGTCTAACGAAGGAGCCGACACCTTCGCCTCCGCTATTATAATCTCTACCTTTTCACTGGTATATGCCTTACGAGTGGTAAAACAAACTGTTCCGGGCTCCGACGGTTCCTCCTTAAAAATTACTTTTTCTATGCGTTAAAGTGAGGCTGAACCTTCGCAGAATCCTAACGCACACACACCTGATGATGGCAGAGCAGTTCTTTGTACACCACCATCATCTTGGGGTACTTGTTTTCCAGCGCCATGAGCTCATCTTGGCTAGGGATGTACTCCTCATACAGGTGCTCACCCCAAGGCAGCTTCAAAATGGCAAACATATCATGGAGAGCTAACCCCATCTCTTCACATGGCATGAAGAAAGTCCCAGTGTGGTGATTGTATAACTCTAGCAAAGCCAAGAACAAAGATTGGTTGATGGGAACACCATATTCAGTAGCTATTATGGTACGACGCAAGCCAGTACCACTCAGATCCTCCTTAAAGGTACCCAATACCCACCGGGTCAATTCACTCTACCTCTTGTCAGGGTGAACCCAACCCTCGACTCGATAGGTTCTCGTCAGGTACGTACAACCGGCCGCCAGAAGCCTGTTGGCAAAGATGGAAGTCCCGAATTGATGCACATCTGCAGTAAAGTCGCTGAACCTATGACTAGGAAGCAACACCCGCAAGGTTTACGATGCACCGCCCCGAGCATATGTAAAATCATCCTTCCACTTGGAACTCTTATCTACAACGAAGCGACCCATGATTAAACCCCCTTGAATTGGGGTTAGGTTCCACTCCATATGCCATCATTCGACAAAATAGAAAAAAAACCGATAGCGACAAGTGTCGGTCGGTCGCTGGAACATATAAGGGAAGGCCATGGTTCTCAAAGTACCAGTCCAACTTGAGTTCTAGGAGGTTCGTCTCCTCCAAAATTAGCTGGTCACTAAAAAAATAAGGCTTTAGCATCCCCACACCGGCGTGGAGAGAGGGTGTTAGCCTGCCCTGATCTAACATACATCAGAAGTAGCCAGGACGCTGTTCTTGTATCTGATCCAGTCGCCCTGCTGGTTGATCTTTGGTAATCAATCTTCTGGCTAGCTCGACGAGCTCCTTATCGAGATTTGTTCTAAGTGCACAGACGGAGGAGTCGAAGAGATCCTCATTAAAGAGGGACGTGATCACGAAAACTACACAAAAACAATAACAAAAGTTTGAGATATTTTTATGAAACAAAACATCCGCGCAATGACAATCCAGTAGTACTACACTTTAGCAAACTGGCATCCGTGCGGGTACTGCTTCATAGTACTGCAAGTCAGCAAGACAACATCCGTGCAGCTAATGCTTCAAAGTACAGCATGTCAGCAAGACATCATCCGTGCAAGTACAACTTCATAGTACTGCGAGAGGGCATCCGCGCAATATATAACAATCGTACGCATCACCGAAAAGTTTAACACATCTTATAGTCATCATTTTGTTAAAGTAACGACCATAGGCATTACTTGATAAAGCTTCAGTGCATCTACAGACGCTTCCCCGAAGAGCAGCGCCTATGCACATCAGCTGGAAGAGCTTCAGCACATCCACAAGACGCTACTCAGAGGAGTAGACGCTCATACGCATCAGCAAAGAAAAAGGTTGTAGAAGCATGAAAATGCTCAGACATATCAAAAGCGCAGGTAGTGTTCTCGCTACACAAAGCTTCATAAAAGCGCAGATACCCGAAAGCACAGACAAAAGATCAGAAACCACAGTTCATAAAAAGCTTTTTATTAAATTATGCCTACAAAGATCTAACACAGATTCATCATGATTACAAGAAAAGAGCTTTGCCTACGAGGATCTATTACAGATTCATCATAAAAAGAAACGGCATCTAAAGATCTATAAGAGGGTTAATCTTTACAGGCTCCATACAAGGGGGTTAATCTTCACAAACGTGCAGCCCTCTAGATGCGTAGCGCTGTCAGAGCGAGCCACTTCCTAAAGCAACTATTGGCCCGAGTGAGAACTCAGTCCACAGCACAGGCCGTGCCACCACCATTGAACAGGACAGAGCACAACCTATGGCTCTGCGGATTGGCAATCAATCTAAATTCGAAATCTTGGATATCGAAGACCTCCATGACGTTGTTCAGGTTCGAACTCCTTATGCAAAATGCTCTAGTGCATCTTGAGACTCAGCAGTAGTTATTCTACAAAGGCCCAGCTTCTTTGAACGAATGGATCCACAACCATCATCCGACTTGTGCAAGGCCAATGGTCGTTCGAAGCTAAGTTAAGATCGAGCATAGTGTTTGGAATGCTAAAAGAGGAAGACGACTCTGCAGAAAAACTCCCCTTTATATAGGGTGAGTGTGGTCCAACCAACATGCCACGTGGTCGTCAATTAAAGATGCCTAAATTAATGAGATGAACATAGAAATCAGCACAACGAACCTCATTTAATAGGTTCATTTTACCGAGTCCTATGCCACAGACTTCTTGAATTTCCTAAAAGACGACAACAATTAAAGAAGAGGACGACTGACTCGTCCATCAAGAAGAGCAGTTATTAATCGCTCTTATAGACTATGACAGAAACTAGCTCCTTTGATTCAGAAGTACAGCCTCCCCATTGCTCTCTCGCTTTGATTCAGAAGCGCATCCTCCCCACTGCGATCTTGCTTCGATTTAGAAGTACAACCTCCCCACTACGCCCTTACTTCGACTTAGAAGCGTAGCCTCTTCGCTGCGCCCTCACTTCGACTCAGAAGCACAGTTAGCTCACTTCCTCATACAGCACCCTCGCTTCAACTTAGACGCACAGTGGCTCTTTTGCCTTCAAGACACAGTTTAATCGTCACCCGAAAGCACAGTTACTCAGTCGCCTTAAGCACAGTCTACTCGTCGCCCTAAAGCACAGTGACTTTGTCTCCTAAAGCACAGTCTACTCGCCGTCCTAAAGCACAGTGACTGTCGCCTTGAAGCACAGTCTACTGGTCATCCAGAAGTGCAGTGGCATCCGTTAGAAACGTAGCTCACATAGCGATGCAGCCCTACGATGTGACATGGTTCCACGTGGCCAAATGGGTGTGTATATGTTTTCAGGATACCATCCTATTGGTTTGTTTTAACCGCTGCTCTTAAGATAAGACAAAGTTTGATTATGTTGATAAGGGTAATATCTTATCGTTTTGTTTAAACCACAGATAAGGACGGAGTTTGTTCTTATGGACGAGAGCCATATCAAACAGGTTTGTTTAAACCAATAGCCCTCTAAGATAAGACAAAATCTAACTTCAGGGATAGGAACAGAATTTGCTCAAGTTCATCCCATCGATAAATAAGCACATGCCACGTGTTATTTATTCAGTTATGTTGATAACTCCCCAAAGATCTCGATAGAAGATAATCTCCGTAACTACCACATGTCAGCTCAACAGTAGCCTTTACCGTGACTGCCTCAAGATTCTTCCATATCTCCCCGTGCAACGTTCCTGCACAATCCTTAAGAACATTGCATATGTCCTCCCCTATAAATAGAAGGACTTTTCCTTCGATAAAAAGGCTTCAAAATCTTCAACTTCGGCATCCTCTTGACTGGTAACCCTAGAGTTTCAATCACCAGCACCAGAAAACCAAAGCAAGTTTAACTCGTCCTCAGATCGTCAACGGAGTAAAGGAGCCGCTGTAGTGCTTGATCTCTACCGTCACACTTTTTCAGAATTTTTTACTTAGATCTCCTGTTTAGGAATCGATTATACTCTTTTTACGTTTAAAATGCAAAAAAGTTCGTATAACCTTTTATCATGGCAAACAAGGTCGAAGTACATTACTTGCGAAAGGCGGTCGCACGTCGTTATGAACTACCATGTCGACGGTCGGAGAGTCATCAACATCGATGACCTCTGAAGCTGGCCTCTTCCCTCTGGCCTTCTTCGTGCTCACCGCAGTCGCTTTAGGAGCTTTCGGGGTTCTTGATTTCTTGAGAGCCATGGCAGAAAAGCTAGGATTTGATGGAAAAGAATGCTCTGACAAAAGCTTCGGTTGAAAGAGAGGATAGAAGAAAGAAAAGTTTTCTCTCCAAATAGCCTCCTACTTACAAGAGGAAGCCACGTCAATGAAATGCTTCGTACTCGAAAAGACTCTTCGAACGTAGTGGGAATTAATAGTTGAGATCATAATGACCGTTCCCTAGAAACGAGGAGTTATCATCAAATTTTAGTGAAACAATGGCTCAAGGCAATTAATGTTGAAGGCTAAGCGTGATGACAGCCTGTCAACAAGCGTACTGAGCATTGTTCTTGTAAAGGACACGTGTCATGCTTCTTTTCAAAGTATTCTGAACTTGATTCAAGTTCGATAAACTTTGAAGGAGGTCTTGTAGAAGCATAAAAAATAAAGCACAACAATCACATAAGCGCAGATAGCAACAGACGCTGCCTATAGTTCACAAAAGCGAAGAAGATAACGATTGTCTAAAAGCACAGAGAAGATAACGATTGTCTAAAAGCGCAGACAAGAACAAGTCATAAGAGATGAACGAAGACAGTGCATAAAAAAATTTCTTTATTAAAATCATGTCTACAAAGATCTATTACAGATTCTTTATGATTACATATAAAGACCAAAATACCTAAGCTATAAATGGGCAGTCTTCAGAAAGTGTGCAGCCCCCCCAAAATGCGCAGTAGTATCAAAGCGAGTCATTTTCCCTGTCAGAGCAAGACACTTCATAGTCAGATGCGAAGGAACTCCAATATCGCTAATGAAGCTGCTATTGGCCGGAGTAAGAATGCAGCTCCTGCTCGCAACACTACTGCGGCTATTAAGCCGGGCAGAGCACAATATGTGGCTCTTCGGGTTGACAATAAATCCAAGCCCGGTAGCTTGGACCTGGAAGACCTCCAAGATGTTGTTCAAGTTCAAACTCCTTATGCCAAAAGCTTAAGTGTATCTCAAAACCCAAAGTTGTTCTTTTACAAGGATATAACTTCCTTGAACAATGTGGAAGAACAAAGTGATCCACAACTAACAATCAACTTATGCAAGGCCAACGGTCGTTTGAAGCTAAGTCGGGATCGAGCATGACTACGAGAATGATAAGAGATAATAGACGTAGGTCCTCAAAAAAGCTTTCCTTTATATAGGCTGGGAGTGGTCCAACCCCAAATGCCACGTGCCATCGGTCAAAGACTCCCAAATTAATGGGATGAACCTAGGACTCAGCACAATGAATCTCATTCAATAGGTTTATTGGCTGAATCCTTGGCCACGAACTCCTTGGATTCCCCAAAAGACGGTGGTAATTAAAGATACGTTGAATCAGCAGAAACAAAAGGGCGTCAATGGTGTAATCCCTCTATATTTTATATGAATTTATTTAATTTATTTTATTTGTTTATAGTATATTTTTATAAGGAACTTATTTGTATAGGGGAGTATATTGACATTTGAAATTTTATGATTTTATATATATAATTTTTGGTAATTATTGATATACCTTTACATGTGTATATGAATACTTTTATATGCGCATATAAATACTTTTATATTGGTAATTATATATCATAATTTACATGGCATGGTGTTTTCTTGTATCTTGTTACGTCCCGCTGAGGACCTGGTTATCTCTCCAGGATTAGACGACTTCCCGGAGGAGTACGGAACGGCTTTGAATCCTTCCTACATTGATGACGAGGCAGTTCCTACTGATTTCTAGTTTATTCCTTATTTGAGACATTAGTGGATATTTTTACATCTTTTTCCTTTATATTTTGCGGAGGTTGGACTCCGATATTATGAGTCTATTTTTATAGCTATTTGGAGTGAGTATGTTCACCCGGCTATATTTTGATACACTCATTTGTTATCTGGACTTTACTATCTTCTGTGTTGAGCTGTGATGAGATTAGATTATATTATTCTAGCCTGTGATGATTTATTATACAGCTTATGTACGTAAACGAGGGTTCCATATATTGGAGTATTCTTCGTATATGTGCAGCTGGCATGTTCACGTACTCGGTCCTATGTATTTGGGACTGGAGCGTTACAAATAATCATAAAGAGCTCTAAGAAAGTCTTCAAACGTTTCATAAAAGTGCAGTAGCTTCACAAAGCTCCCAGAAGTCCGTTATTGCTTCGTAAAAGTACAGTGGCTTCACAGAACCCCACCAACAGTCTCCTCGCCGCCCAAAAGCATAGTGATTCAGTTGTCTTCGAAACACAGTCTTCTCGTCGCCCAAAAGCGTAGTGACTCCGTCGTCTTCGAAATAGTCTCATCGTCGCCCAAAAGTGCAGTGACTCCGTCGTCTTCGAAACATAGTCTCCTCGTCGCCCAAAATCCCAATGATTCAGTTGCCTTCGAAACACAGTCTCCTCGTCGCCTAAGAGTGCAGTGACTCCGTCGTCTTTGAAACTCAAGTCTCTTCTTCGCCCAAATGCACAGTGACTCCATCATCTTCAAAACGCAGTCTCCTAGTCACCCAAAAGTACAATGACTCCGTCGTCTTTGAAACACAGTCTCCTTGTTGTCCAAAAATGTAGTGACTCAGTTGCCTTTAAAATATTATCTCCTCGTCGTCCAAAAGCACAGTGACTTCGTCATCTTTAAAACACGAGTCTCCTTATCACCCAAAAGTGCAGTGACATCGAAACCTCATCAGAAGTGCAGCTCACAGATGTGCAATCCTATGAAAAGAACAAAAGATAAGAACAAAATTTGGTTCTATTGATAAGGGCAATATTCAATCGGTTTGTTTAAACCGCCACCCCAAAGATAGAGACAAAATCTTACTCCTTGGATAGGAGCTAAACCCGCTCGGCTTCATCTGAACAAAAGGCCTCGAGTAATAAAGACACGCCATGTGTTGTTTATTCGGTTATGCTGATAACCACCGAGATCTTGATTGAAGGTAATCTCAACAACTGCCATGTGGCAGCTCAGTAGCAGCCCTCACCATGCAAAGACAACAGATTCTCTCATATCTCAACTGAAGCTCTCATGTGCGTCCAACAAATCTCAATCACATCGTATATGTGCAAGGCCTATAAATATGAGTTCTCCTTCATTAAAAAGGTCGACAATTTCCTGATTGGCAACCGAGAGTTCCATTCACGAGCACCAGAAAGTCAGAGCAAGTTCAACTCGTCTTCAGATCGTCAACGGAGTAAAGGAGCCACTGCAGTGCTCGATCTCCACCGTCACACCTTTCCAGAAATTCTAGTTCCTAAATCTCCTGTTCAGGAGTTCTTTTTGTACTTTTTATATGTTTGAATACAAAAGTTAGTTCAACTTTTTATCATGGCAAACAATAAGGGCTATAATCTACTCATGCATCATCATTTCATCTCAAAAGACATACTAGAATCTAGGTTAACTACTCACCACCAACTGGGTCTAGTGACTGGGACTCCTTTCTTGAGACGAGGCTTCTGCTAGAAGAGGTGCACTAGGACAGTCTCGTATCAAGTGTGTAGCTGACCAAAAAAATAGGCACAACCCCTTCCTCAACTATAGTCGGTCCATATATACCCAAACTTCTTACAGTAGGTACAGGTAGGCACCCGCTCAACTGGCCTCCGCTAATCAGGAACCCAAACTGAAAAGTATGGCATAGGCTGAAGGTTTAGGCACTCCCGAGGCCCAGGATGGATACTGTGCCTCACTCTTTTAGCACTAGGCTCTCCTCGAGAATGCACTAGGTCCTACAGCTGCTGAATCCTCTGGCTCTGCTCCCTCAAGGTCTCGGTCTAAACTCTCTATGTCTCTAACACGTCCCAGAGGAGTCCAAATATCTGAGCCCCACTGGAGGGTAAGTATTCTGAAAATATGGTATGGAGTACCACTCCAGGAGGCAGAGGAGGAGGCGGAGGAAGACTCTCAGTCTCAGGCGAAACTGTAGCCATCTCCTGAATGGCATAAAGTGGAGGAGGAGTCCCTGATAAGGCTGCTACTGTAGAAGCATGGAAAATATTGCTTTTAGTCCCACATCGAAAAGGAGAAGAAGAAAGGGCTCACTCTATTCTATAAATAGAGCCCCCTTACCTCCTTTGAAGAGGGCACCAACTTCTCTTCCCTCCTTCCAAACTTGGACTCTTTCTATTACGCACCTTCGGGTGCTAAGTAGAAGAAGTCTAGGGCAGCGCGGGCTCATCGGGCTCAGTCAGCTGTCCCAACCTCTGACCATCAAGAGCGTCCCACTAAGCGGGCCTCTGATGGAAAGTTGTACAGAGCCGCCTGTGTCCAGCCCCCAGCGGCAAACGGACAGAATGGTTCTCAAGAGTCTCCCAACAATGATCGAGGACAAGTGTTTCTATTAGCCCTCACATCAGGGAGCAAACATGATACCTACACACTCGTGTGTTCGGGATACCTGGGCCCACAAAGCGAGTGCACGGGCAGATCGAGACATTCCTCATGCGAGTCATGAGACGTCCTTCATGCGTCTCGGACATGAGACATTCCTCATGCGGCTCGGTCATGAGACGTCCTTTATGCGGCTCGGTCATGAGACATTCCTCATGCGGCTCGGTCATGAGACGTCCTTCATGCGGCTCGGTCATGAGACATTCTTCATGCGGCACAGAACCCAGGAAGCTTTATGCGGCTCAAAATCAGACGAGCTTCATGCGGCTCAAGAGTATCATGCGGCTCAAAAGTCACCAACATGGACATGCGGCTCAACGCACATAGGCAGCTCGAGTAAACTCCATGCGACCCAGAGAGAGAGGCCACGTGGTCTTCAAAAACAGCTGTGCCCAATGTGTGGACGCATTTAATGCTCTGACGGCTGACAGACCTGACAAGTGACAGACCTGACATAAAGTTGTCATAATGACTGACACGAAAAGCAGTACTTCGGGAATAAGGAAAATCTTCAAAGTGGAGCTGTCTACCAAAGTTTTGAGGCGAGCTAATACGGCCAAGAATAAACGAGTTCATGCGGCCAATGCAGAGAAACCTATGCGGTTCAACCATGAAGGTCCCCCATGCGGCTCGGCTATAAAGAGATCCATGCGGCTCGGCCATGAAGACTCTCATGCGGCTCGGCCATGAAGACTCCCATGCGGCTCGGTCATGAACATATCCATACGGCTCGGTCATGACAACCTTCATGCGGTTCGAGTATAGAGACTATTCATGCGGCTCGGTCATGAAATCTTTCATACGGCTCGGTCATGACGACCTTCATGCGGCCCAAAATTCATGCGGCCTAAATCTCATGCGGCCCAATCTGCATGCGGTTTCAGTCTCACCATTGGCTCTCAGGACACGTGTCCTCAGCCGATCAATCTCCCAGATTTATGGCAATCCAAGATCGGGTCGAATCCCAATGATCTGGGGCACGTGGCAGGAGAATAAATTTGATTTATTCGCAGATATTAGAGAATCATTATAAGGAAGATTTATGCCAATCAGCATTAATTGCTAATGGGGATTTGGTGTAATCTACCCTTAATGGTTCTGATTCGTCACAATCAGAAACGAACGGCCTGGATTGATCAATCCCCAGGCCGCCGCCATCTCCAAGAGCTAATCATTGGCAACCCTAGTGATCACATCCCACTATTATAAATAGCAAGGTGCCATTCCCTTGTAATAGATAGAGAGATATACAAAAAAGAAACCAGAGAAGAATACATATACACAGAGAGACTTCCCCCATAGTCAGAGAGAGAATATACACAGAGAGAGAGAAGCCAGGAGAGCAATCAGAGAGAGAGCAAGAAGGCATTTCTTCGTCAATGACCAAGCAGATCTTCCCCGAGTCAAGGCTGCGTACCGATCGTCCAAGGAGTAAGGCAGAGCGGCCGCCGCTTTCCCGAGCCTCAATCGTCACCCCCCAGAATCTAAAATAAACAATCGTACTTAGACTGATGTACCTTGGTTTTTGTCCCTAGGCTTTTTTTGTACGAGCGAGTTTGTATTGTGAGTCTAAGTTCAGTCCTCCGATAATTGTTCTGTACTTTTACAATCAATGGCAAACACGATGGCGACTCTGCTGGGGAACTAACTTCTCCACGGCTGAGAAGTTGGTGACGCAATCGGACGCAGCCAAACTTGGCTCTACACAACAGAAGATGGTCGTACGCTTCGACCAACAGGCGTTCGAAGAGATGCTCTCTGAAGGTAGCACTGGCCCGGTCCAGAAGCGCACCCGCACCATAAAGGCTCGCAAAGAGTGGAGGCCAAAATCATTTGCTCCTCCGCAAGCCCTTGATGGGGTGCTCTCTATTGCTCAAGATGGCGAGAAAGACTCCCCTGCGGCCCCACTTCAGACCGTAGACAACTCTGCTGTCCCCAAGTCCGACAGAAGAAAATACTATGATGCTGGAATTGCAGGGGCAAAGAGGAACTCTACGCGGTCCGAGCCACAGAAGAGTATTAGCCGCAGGGAGAAAGCCCATGCGGCTACAATCGCCGACCGCATAAAAAAAACTCATGCGGCCATATCTGTCAGCCGCATAACTTATGCGGCTACAGTTGCCAACCGTACGGATGAGACTCATGCGGCTATTGAAGTCAATCGCTTGCAGAAAACCCATGCGGCCATAGATGCCAACCGCATACGGTCAGCCTGCACGGTCGTGACTCCTAACCGCATAAAGACTCATCCTACAATAAAAGACAGCCGCATGCAGACAGCCTGCACGGTACCCAATGCTAGCCGTATAGCATCCGTCCCACGCTTCTCTCGATCAGTCTTCGACCGGCTCTCATGCGGTCCTGACTCTGATCATTATCTGGATGATAATCCAGACTCTGTGGTATTTGACTTAGACTCCTCCTATTACGCACCCACAAGTGCTAAAAGGAGGAAGTCTAGGGCAGCGCGGGCTCATCAAGTCCAGACGACTGCCCGAACCTCTGACTATCGGGGCGTCCCGCTGATTGTCACGCGGGCCTCTGATGGGAAGTTGTATAAAACCACTCAAGTCCAGCCCCCGGCGGCAAACGGACAAAGTGGTTCCTCTGACCTGCGTGAGGTTATCCTCCACAAACGCAAGGAAAGAGAAGGAGCTTCGGGGTGTAAAGAGCCCTCACACGGACATCAATGCACCCAGATCATCGTCAACTGATGTTGCAGCAATGCGGCGGTGACGGAAGACCGACCATCCGTCTTCCAAAGACTACATCACCCGAGCTCAGAAGACGAGGCACCTCCTGTTGTCTCCTGCAAGTCCATGCAGAAAGTTCTCGCCAAGGGAAGAGGGAAGAAAACGAGCATCTCCAGCCCAAAGGTGTCAACTACTGCAGCTAAGAAACCGTCGTCTAAAGGGTTATCCTCCACTGAAGTATTTCAACACACCCGTTCGAAGACGAAAACTGCTGCAGTAGGAAGTTCGTCGTCTGCAACATTGGGGGTCGTCGGAACTGGGGGTAGCACTCCTCCAAACATCAACGACAATTCGACATTCCAGAAATACGGACTGGAGGAGGCAAATCCTCCGACGGATACAACAGATACCGATGTCCCCAAGGACATCCTAGACGAAGCAAGCTCCGATGCCGGGGGTAGTGTTCCTTCCGAGTCTGAACCTGAAGAGAACATCCCCACATATCCTGATGATTTCTCGATGCACGGGTATGACTCGGAGGGTACATCCTCCACCACTCCTTCCGTCACTCCTCATGTGAAGACGGTGTTCATGACAGACAGCAATCAAGGCGGTTCCGGTGATCGCCAGCACATTGACACTTTGGAGGCCATATTGCACGCCTTGGTCAAGTCTGTAGACGAGATCAAAGCGGCGCTTCCTAATCTGCAGGGGGTGACACCTGGCCAGACAAGCACGGGTCCCCCAATCAACGTAGATTCAAATTCGGCGGCACCAAACCCGGGCAATAATCCTCCCGAAGTAACGGCTCCGACTGCGACAGATGAGACCCGAGAAGTAAGGAGAGAAGTTCAAGAGCTCCGAGCCATATTCCACGCCAGAGAAAACTCTCAAGACCTCCGGATACGGCAACCATATCCTGCTGAATGGAGGGATGTTCCCTTTCCACCAAGATATAAGCCGTTCAATATCAACCCATATAATGGCAAGACTTCAGCAAGTCGGTACATCACTTACTTTGAGGTCACTACCGACCATCTCTCCCATGATGACGCTATCCTCACGCGGTTATTCATTGGGGCATTGGAAGGAGTCGCGTTCGATTGGTACCGCAACCTGCCGGACAATTGCATCCATTCCTTCGCTGGCTTCAAACGCCTGTTCTTGGAGAGGTTCTATGAGGTAGGGCAGGACGTCACGATGTCTACCCTCATGGACGTCATTCAAGGAGAGAAAGAGCTGACGAGGAATTACATTGAGCGGTTTCGTCAAACCGCAATGAAGTTACCATCTGGCAACCCGGACTCCTCCTTGATCGAAATTTGCCAAAAAAGAATACTCCCAACAATCAGTCTCTGGATGGGCGAGAGTCAATTCAAGGACTGGAAGGCTTTTATCATTAGTGCTACAAGTACCAAAGAACGATTAAAGAAGGCTCACCAACTGGGATTACATATCTCAGAGGGAAAGAACAAAGGCAAGCATCCCAGCACCACCAACGACAATGGGGGTAGCCCCTCCAACAACCGGGACAACAGAGGCAAGCAGGCTATGGTGGCCGATACAGCCCAAAAGCCTGAGTCACAACCTGCGGATAAACAATGGCCTCAAATCACTTACTCTTTTGAAGACGGTCACGTCAAGCCTATCTTGGACATGCTCATACAAGGAGATAGGATTCAGCTTCCCCTACCAAGACGGGAGCCTCGGCCGACTGATCTGGAGAACCCAAAGTTCTGCCATTACCACCGCTACGTCCACCATGCTACGCACGACTGCTACCAACTGAAATAATATATCCAGAACCTCATCGATTCGAACGCTCTGGCCATCGATTTCGAGGAGGTAACCGTGGCAGCCAACATGGTGTCCGTACAATTCGGCAGCTTTCCTCCAACCGAGACCCAGGATGGGGTTATACCCATCCCTCTGGCAATGATGGAGATTGCTAATCTCCCGCCTGCTCAAGCTGCTGGTCTAGTACCTCTCACCACATCACGAGGGGAAATCATGTGGGTCCATCCGGACCTAGTCCACGAGGTAACTCAGTCCACTCCATCTTCTAAAAAGAAAAGTGGAAAAGTCAGATCCTGCCGTACCACCTCAGCAGATGAAGAGGAAGTTACGGCCGTTGTTACTCGATCCGGAGCACAATCTCAACCTGTGGCAGAAAACTCGACTGATGATCATCCGCCCATTACCACGGACGCTCCGGGACCGGCTCAGCCTTCGACGACCGACAAGCCTAGGCCGAAGGAGACTCGCTTCGACAAATCCCTCCAAAAGAAAACATCTCAGGGGCTGGAGAGGCCCTACAACTTCGACATCTTGGCGCAATTGGCCAATACACTGGCCAAATTGTCCTTATATGAACTCCTGAGGCTCTCGAAGGATGTCCGTACAGCCTTGAGCGATGCACTTCAAAATGCCGATGCGTACCTGGCTCAGGTCAACCCCACGGGAGAAAATCAGCCCGCAGACCTCCAAGACAGTGCCTGTACGGGAGCAATGCCCAACATCGTCTTCACTCCACAAGACATGCTCATCAAGACTAATCTACACGATCGCCCATTATACTACACAGGCTACATCGGCGACATAAAGGTGGACCGGATGCACATTGACCCTGGGCCTTCCATAAGCATCATTCCAAAAGGACTACTGCATCATCTTCGCATCCCGATACATCGTCTGACCCCTACAAATACCGCCATCAGCGGGTTCAATTCGGGCAGGAGCTATCCAATCGGGAAGATCCGTCTGAAATGTCAGATTGGCGATCTCCAATCAGAAGTCACCTGCTACGTCATAGATGCAGACACTTCTTACAACATCCTTTTGGGGCGCCCTTGGATACACGATTATATGATCGTGCCTTCCACGCTACACCAGTGCTTCAAATACGTCGACAAACACGGCTTCGTAAAGACAGAATTTGCTGATATCGATCCCTTCAAAGGGGTCGAATCTTACTACTCGGACTCCTGCTTATACGAAAAGTCGAAGAGGTACCTTGATGAAGGAGACGCACAAACTCATACCGAAATAGCCATGGGATCAGAAGGACCCCTAACGATCTACCTCCAAGCTCGTAAGCAGGGCAAGTCTGCACCCCTTACCGCCACTCTGCGGAAGGACGCAATCAGCCTCTCAGCGCAGGAGGAGCAAATGATAATCCGGCTGCCAAGGTCCGGCCAAGTGCCGAGACCCACAACGGAGCCACTGACAATCAGGCTATCAAGAGTCAGCCAACCACAAGCAGGGAAGCTCAACCCCTCGGATAGGCCCATGACGATACGCCTTTCCATGAAGGGTCGACACCCCGATGCAAGGTCTGACACTTCTAGCGAACCAGCCACTCCTCGTCCCACATCAAATGCCAAACTGGGGGTTGCTAGTCTGCCAATAACACCACGCTCAACTCCATCAACTAAACTACTGATAATCAAGTTGCCCAAGTCATCCTCTTAGTCTGCATTTACACAGGGGGTGGTCGAAGAAGAGTCGGAGCTGGCCAAGTATGTGGCTGCTCACACTGAGACTTGCTCATGTTGTCCATCAATGGCAACTTCCTGAAGAAGTATTACGTCCGAAACGATATCCAAAAAAAAAATCCCTGATGATTGAGTTATGTACCCTCCGGTACCGCTGAACTCACATTCCGCCTCCAAATTTCCTAGATTGGTGAGTTATGTACCCTCCGGTACCGCTGAACTTACATCCACTCCAGATTACCTAGTCATGTACCCGCTGGTACCACTGAACTCACATCCACAACATTCCAGATCATTGAATTATGTACCCGCTGGTGCCGCTGAACTCACATCCACCACATTTCAGATTATTGAGTCACGTACTTGCTGGTACCGTTGGACTCACACTCACCATTCTCCAGATTCCCAAGTCACGTACCCGCTGGTACCGCTGAACTCACACTCACCATTCTCCAGATTCCCGAGTCATGTACCCTCTTGTGTCGCTGAACTCACATCCACAACATCCCAGATTATCGAATCATGTGCCCGCTGGTGCCACTGAACTCACACTTTCACAATATTGAGTCATGTGCCCGTTGGTGCCTCTGAACTCACATCCCGGTCACTCTTTCAGATAGTAAATCATGTATGATAGTACCTCTGAACTTTCTTCCTGGAAGAGATCCTCCCTCATGATCCGATACCCGTACTTCCAGTACACAAAAAGGGGTAAGCGATCCACAAATTTCCAAAACGGCCATGTCCTCATTACCTCTGAGTCGTTTCACTTCCGCCAAAAACAAATCACCCCCTACATAGAACTTCCATGTCCTCATTACCTCTGAGTCGTTCTATGTACCCCTCTTCATTGAGCCCACTCCTACCATGTCCTCATTACCTCTGAGTGGGAAGGCTCCGTAGAAGAAACCTTCATACTTGCCATGTCCTCATTACCTCTGAGTAAGTATGTCGATTCTCTTTCAACCTATTATCTGTACCCACGACCGGAGTACGACAAGGATAATAGGTCCACAAATGTCCTCTGTTGACCATAAATGTCCTCTGTTGACCATAAATATCCCCTATGGAGTCCTTTCCTGCCATGTCCTCTTTACCTCTGAGTAGGAAGACTCCACGGTAAAACCTTCGTACTTGCCATGTCCTCATTACCTCTGAGTAAGTATGCTGGTTTCCCTTTCATCCTATTATCCGTATCCTGAACCAGGTTACGCCAAGGATAATAGGCCCACAAATATCCTCCGCTGAGTCCACTCCTGCCATGTCCTCATTACCTCTGAGCAGGAAGATTCCACGATAAAACTCTCATACTTGCCATGTCCTCATTACCTCTGAGTAAGTATGTTGGTTCCCTTTCATCCTATTATCCGTATCCTAAGCCAGGGTATGCCAAGGATAATAGGCCCACAAATGTCCTCTGTTGACCACAAATGTCCTCTGTTGACCATAAATGTCCTCTAATGACCACAAATGTCCTCAGTCGACCACAGATGCTGTACTGGGTCTCCAGTACACGCCCATCCCTTCCCTATCATGTCTAGGAGCCCAGTTGCTCCCTGGCATTCTCTCGAATACCAAAAACTTCTATAGCTGTCTTATCGCGAAGTTGTTCTAGGTATTCCTCTCCGAAACTTGTTACTCGTACCTAAAACCAAGGTATGCCCAGGGTAACAGGTCCACAAATAATCCCCCAGCAGGTCCAATTCCACAAACACCACAAGTACAAGAAAGAGAAAATAAGTTGAAACATGCTCATTTATTCAAAATTCAAAGTACTACATCATCTGGGATCACACCCCTTGACAAAAAGAAAAGAAAAACAGTGAAAGAAAAACAGAAAACTGTTCACTGCTCCATGGCATTCTTTCGCCCGATACCAAGAACCTTCGTATCTGCCTTACCGCGGAGTTGTCCTAGGTATCCCTATCAAACTTATTATCCGTACCTAAAACCAAGGTATGCTAAGGATAATAGGCCCACAAATGTCCTCTGCTGACCACAAATGCCGTACTAGGTCCCTTAGTACATCCACACATGCTTTCGGAGCCCAGCTGTTCCATAGCATTCTTTCACCCAATGCATAGAACTTCTACGTTGATAGCACATCTGAGTTGTTCTATGTATCCTCATTCAAGTTCACTCCTACTATGTCCATATCACCTCTGAGTAGGAAAGCTCTACCATCAACCTTATATTTACCACGTCATACCACCTCTGAGTAAATATGATGGTTCCCTCTCTCAACTTATTATCCGTACCTAAAACCAAGGTACGCCAAGGATGATAAGTCCACATAAAATCCCCAGCGGAAGTACCCAAACCTATCACGTCCATGCTACCTCTGATTGGATTGCTACACCTAAACGAATCTACTTTCCATGCTTCTTATTCAAAGTGTCTCAAATTTGCAATTTGGAAACTTTGAAGGGGGTCCTGTAGAAGCATGGAAAATATTGCTTTTAGTCCCACATCGGAAAGGAGAAGAAGAAAGGGCTCACTCCATTCTATAAATAGAGCCCCCTTACCTCCTTTGAAGAGGGCACCAACTTCTCTTCCCTCCTTCCAAACTTGGACTCTTCCTATTACGCACCTTCGGGTGCTAAGTAGAAGAAGTCTAGGGCAGCGCGGGCTCATCGGACTCAGTCAGCTGTCCCAACCTCTGACCATCAAGAGCGTCCCGCTAAGCGGGCCTCTGATGGAAAGTTGTACAGAGCCGCCTGTGTCCAGCCCCCAGTGGCAAACGGACAGAATGGTTCTCAAGAGTCTCCCAATAAAGATCGAGGACAAGTGTTTCTATTAGCCCCCACATCAGGGAGCAAACATGATACCTACGCACTCGTGTGTTCGGGATACCCGGGCCCACAAAGCGAGTGCACGGGCAGATCGAGACATTCCTCATGCGAGTCATGAGATGTCCTTCATGCGGCTCGGTCATGAGACATTCCTCATGCGGCTCGGTCATGAGACGTCCTTTATGCGGCTCGGTCATGAGACATTCCTCATGCGGCTCGGTCATGAGACGTCCTTCATGCGGCTCGGTCATGAGACATTCTTCATGCGGCACAGAACCCAGGAAGCTTCATGCGGCTCAAAATCAGACGAGCTTCATGCGGCTCAAGAGTATCATGCGGCTCAAAAGTCACCAACATGGACATGTGGCTCAACGCACATAGGCAGCTCGAGTAAACTCCATGCGGCCCAGAGAGAGAGGCCATGTGGTCTTCAAAAATAGCTGTGCCTAACGTGTGGATGCATTTAATGCTCTAACGGCTGACAGACCTGACAAGTGACAGACCTGACATAAAGTTGTCATAATGACTGATACGAAAAGCAGTACTTCGGGAATAAGGAAAATCTTCAAAGTGGCGCTGTCTACCAAAGTTTTGAGGCGAGCTTATACGGCCAAGAATAAACGAGTTCATGCGGCCAATGCAGAGAAACCTATGCGGTTCAACCATGAAGGTCCCCCATGCGGCTCGGCTATAAAAAGATCCATACGGCTCGGCCATGAAGACTCTCATGCGGCTCGGCCATGAAGACTCCCATGCGGCTCGGTCATGAACATATCCATGCGGCTCGGTCATGACAACCTTCATGCGGTTCGAGTATAGAGACTATTCATGCGGCTCGGTCATGAAATCTTTCATACGGCTCGGTCATGACGACCTTCATGCGGCCCAAAATTCATGCAGCCTAAATCTCATGCGGCCCAATCTGCATGCGGTTCCAGTCTCACCATTGGCTCTCAGGACACGTGTCCTCAGCCGATCAATCTCCCAGATTTATGACAATCCAAGATCGGGTCGAATCCCAATGATCTGGGGCACGTGGCAGGAGAATAAATTTGATTTATTCGCAGATATTAGAGAATCATTATAAGGAAGATTTATGCCAATCAGCATTAATTGCTAATGGGGATTTGGTGTAATCTACCCTTAATGGTTCTGATTCGTCATAATCAGAAACGAACGGCCTGGATTGATCAATCTCCAGGCCACCGCCATCTCCAAGAGCTAATCATTGGCAACCCTAGTGATCACATCCCACTATTATAAATAGCAAGGTGCCATTCCCTTGTAATAGATAGAGAAATATACAAAAAAAAACCAGAGAAGAATACGTATACACAGAGAGACTTCCCCCATAGTCAGAGAGAGAATATACACAGAGAGAGAGAAGCCAGGAGAGCAATCAGAGAGAGAGCAAGAAGGCATTTCTTCGTCAACGACCAAGCAGATCTTTTCCGAGTCAAGGCTGCGTACCGATCGTCCAAGGAGTAAGGCAGAGCGGCCGTCGCTTTCCCGAGCCTCTATCGTCACCCCCAGAATCTAAAATAAACAATCGTACTTAGACTGCTGTACCTAGGTTTTCGTCCCTAGGCTTTCTTTGTACGAGCGAGTTTGTATTGTGAGTCTAAGTTCAGTCCTCCGATAATTGTTCTGTACTTTTACAATCAATGGCAAACAGCTACCACCTCCTCAAAGACAGAAGGTGCAACTACCCCCTGGTCAATGACAGGGGTCACTACCTGCTGAGAAATAGAAGATGGAAGTATGCCATCAGTCATGTTCGGAACTGCAGCTGCTCTTAGACGATGGGCTCTGGTCATGGGTGCCATACTGGAAAGATAGATGGAAACAAAAAAATTAATAAAGGGTTATAAGAAAGATTATCATTCAATATAATTATGGAAACTAGTAATTATCATAATAAATAAAAGAAGTATCTACAATGGGTTACCACTTTTAATACTACCAGTATACTATGGTTCTAGGACATGAACATACTTGATTCACTAGCAGACACAATCCAGGATACTATATTATACCTTATAGGATACTATCTTCTATTATCTGTCTCAGTTCCTCAATCACCTAACATTGCGTAACCATTCTTCTTGCAATGAACACTGGTATACACCGACAATCATGCACTCTATCGATAATCTATCTAGAATACTCTCTCTAGGGTGTCTACCCAAGTCTTGACAGTATCTACGTAAGGCACTAACTCCTTTATATGGTACTTGGATGGTACTTTCGTACTAGATTACTTATGTCTCTCCTCCGTACTAGCCACTAAAATGTTTGGGTCTAAACCTATATAATACACGAAATACTCTGGCTCTTACTACTATGGTACCTCTTCTCACGCCCCGATTCCAGAGAGTCATTCGTCCTCGTATTGTTCTCTGGGAACTGATCGTCCTCGCTTGGGCATGATGTCGTACAAGTCTGGTGTTGCACTTATACAAGACAAAGACAATATATAAGTTATAATCTTCAAATAGGAATACATTACAGCGGCACAAGTAAACAAA
This sequence comes from Iris pallida, assembly GCA_029216955.1. Lineage (NCBI taxonomy): Eukaryota > Viridiplantae > Streptophyta > Magnoliopsida > Asparagales > Iridaceae > Iris > Iris pallida. Next base: position 20,357,921 of record JANAVB010040419.1, on the reverse strand, counting down.
TTAAGGATAATGAGGACATAACTTTCTTATCGAATAGAAACACATTAATAATTTATAGCAGCAGAGATAAGTAGATAACTTGATGTCACAAGAGATATAAAGAAATGTATTCTCTTTATTGATAATTAAAGTTGAGCACAAGACTTGTGGAGGAACACAAAGCTTACAACACATCTCACTTTATATTTGATAGCCAACTGAAATATTTGCCATTAGGCTTATATTTTATACTTTGATACAAAGACTTTACAACTAGATATGCCGTCTTGGCTTACTACTCACTGTTACAACTGATATCGATGTTCCATACATTATGCCCTTTATAAACAGAAGACGTCATCTTTTGCAAGGAGGGCTTCTGTATGCCAAACAAATCTCCGATGCCACGGGACTGATAAAGCCCATCTTCGTGTATTGAACTTCCTAAGCCCGAGCGCCTAAAAAGAGTGCCCACAATGTGGGTCAGTACAACATCTATGTACTGGCGGGCATAACCAGCCCACTCGCTAAACCAATACTAAGTAGTCATCTGAGCAAATATTTATTAGAGTGATCTTTCTATTTGGGGCCTAGCATCAGTTTATATCTCATGAGCAGTATTTATTGGATAGACATGTAAATATGTTCTAGCCATGTTCATTTAAGGGCATCTTTAAAGCAGCGTTTTAATTAACATACATTGAACATATTATAGTAATCATGGAAAGGCAACATTTTAGCATCATTTCGATTAATATGTTAAGCAGTATTATTGCATTCACATGTATGATAGTATATCGCATTTAAGTAATTTCTTACCCACAACTGACTCCTTTGTACCTGTATCAAATACAGGTTAGATGATATACTTACTCTGCCTGCATAAAATATTTATTAGCATGCATCCTGACTACATGATCACTGGTGATAGTGCATCATTTAGGACGTTGCCATACAGGACTTCATAAGGTATGGGATGTGACATTCACCAGGTTGCGAGACCGAATGAATGTCCCAGTACCGCATAATACCAAAGCATGTTGATTTCCTCCTAGGCCGACTCGATCCCAATGCCCTAGGTAACGTACGTTCGCAGAAATATTACCTTGTGCACAAGTTGTCCATGGTGATACGAATGCATGTCTGACTCGATCATGAACAAAATCACATGGTAAAATATTGAATAAGTAAAGGAAGCAGTTCATTATCTCATCTTTTCAAGTAGTATTCAACGACTTATTCATTTCCATCATTACCATCATTTCTACTTGGTGTTCTCGACGATCCCAAGCCTTATTATTTCTTATTGCATCAATTCATACCAACATTTCTCATAGCATTCCTTTTACCAGGGACAATTAGCATTTCATTCATTTAAAAGGGCCTTTAGCATTCTATCTACGCAACAGTTACACTTAGTGGACATGATTCAAGTGTTTCATTCATATCAAGTGTTTTGTTTGTTTTAACATCATTAAACATAAGGGATGTTATCAATTCATTCTCAGGTATCAAGTCACATTAGCAGTTTAAGTATTATTTATTTCAACGATTTTCAGCATAAGCATCTCTATTAAGTAGCAACTAAAGCATGGGACATTTAGGGACAAAGCATAGAAACACTGCATGCTATTTTATTAAGCATGAAGGAGTAGGGAAGAAGGGACAGTTCTACTCACTTGTATAAAGGGTCTTCCTACACACATACCCACTAGGCATAGCACCACTAGTGAGCTACGTTCCAACACTCATTCCATCTGTCCAACTAAGGGAGACAACATTAGTCTCAATTCTTTTGATTTCTAACACAAATCTCGGTCTAACATTCTGAACGTATCCAATAAGCCAACCAAATGCCTCGTACGGAGCGAGGCATTACATAATATACCACCGAGAAAAAGTTTTTTCCCCAAAACTTAAGGGAACAACTCATTCTACTAAATTCACTTAGTCACAACAAGTTCCTCATTCAGCTTCAATTCAGTATCCGTTTCGGCACACTCGACCATTTTCAAATTGTTATCCAACGGTACCACTTAATCCATCCACGATTCAATCCGTCTTTCTTTTTTCCAAAAAATTTATACTTCTCATTCATTCACCAACATTCTACCATGCATCTCTATCTTATTGCAGCCTATCCCTTTATTTGGATCCATACACATATTTTAGGTGTCCCCAATATGCACTTCAGCCAAAGTCCATGCTAGTGCGATTCGATAAGCTCTCCCAACAGTGTTATCTTGGTCGCAGCCTGTCACTTTATTTGGATCCATACACATACTTTAGGTGTCCCAAAAAAATGTATTTCAGCCAACTTCCTTGATAGTGCGATTCAATAAGCCACAGGTATAACTTTCTTCCCCAAATCCGACTTTGCATCCTTTCAATTGACTTATTACTTCATTCGCTTCGCTGTAGTTTCTACGTTCAAGCCACAAACACTTAACATCATGGTTAACTTGGATAAGTTACTTATCTAAGTAGAATATTTCTAATATTCGGACTAAGGGTCAAACTTGAAATTGACCATATAAAGAGTTCACAATAATCAATAAACAATTCTATTCCTTCCCGAATCCAACAAACATTTCCTACCGAGACAATTCACCATTTATAAAGGCACAAATTCGAGGATCACACCGTGCAATATTCTATCCAACATAATATCCATTTCGCAATATCTCATTTTAACTTTCTTTGTCGACTATAAAATCACTAGCCATACTTCTGAGCAACGATCTATCTTTCCAACTTGATATGCAACATTCAAGGTTACTCTAGCTAACCGACTTTAGATACCGACCTAACATTTTAGTCATGAGCAGTCAATTCCATCTCCTGGAACAATTGACTTCTCGATGCGCAAACAATTACAGTTCTCGCTTACGGCCGACACATTACTTTACTAGTGTCAAACAATTTTGAGGCTCATGTTGTAACATATATTTCCTTAGGTCATACTCATTATCACCATCTTTTGTTCAATCCTAAGAGGTTATCCTATGGGTCGTCAACAAAACTATGGAATTACACTATTTGATTTGTATGACAAAGTCATACCAGTAAGTCTTACTTGTATAAAGGTCTTCCTCTTCCGATTGCACATATTGCCACTAGACATAGCCCCACCAGCAAGCCACGTTCTAACACTCATTCCATCCATCCAGCTAAGAGAGACTGCATCAGTCTCAATTCCTTTAATTTCCAACTCGAGTTTCGGTCTAATATTCTGATCGCGTCCAACAAGCCAACCAAATATCGCACGCAGAGCGGGGCATTACACCCCTTCTATCCTGGTACCTGGTGCAAACTCATACTTTGGCAATTTTAATCACTCTAGGGTTCTCTCCTATGATTAGTTATCAAAATACATATACAATTACTTCCTAACCATTTTGACACCATGACATCTCCCTGGTACCCTTTTATCCATCATACTACTCCATGATACATACAACTTCTATACCCAAACTAACAAGTACCATACTTGCTAAACTTACTTCTATATAGATTGCCCCTCTTCTCTACTGTCTGGATTACTTGTACTCTTACTTCCAAGTACTCCTTCATCCATATTAACTGATACACCCATATAATATTATCATATAAGATAATTACTGATACTAGCACATTACTAAACTAATCCCTGACATACCCTAGATACTATTACTTCCTAGGCACAGAAATACTATCTTTCTAACTTTACACAACATCTGCACTAAATATTCTAAGGCACTAACTCCTGGGATCACAACTGATATTCTACTCTCCCATCTACCATTGATACCTATACTAACTATACTGACACTTTCTAGAGAACTATTTCTAAAAAGGTGCAGCACAAGGAGTCATTTTTATATTTATGCCTATAGCTCATATGTCCAACCAGGAACCACTCACAACCCACAAGATATACTCCTAACAACCAATACTGATACTCAACACAAACCTATCTCAAGCTACCAAGCTACAACACCGTCCAAGGAACCTCAGATATAATAGAATGACCCCTATAAGGAATTGTCCTAGAGGGAATTAAGGATGCCCCTTTTCCTAAAAACGTTGTTAAAAAGGCGGGTATTCTACAACCTTTATAGTAAAAACGTTGTAAAATCTATGTGCAAATAACGTTTTATATTCAAACGTTAAGGTTTCTATAATAGTCATTCACAAAAGTTGTGTATGACTGTCTTCAACAACATTTTAATAACATGTTAATATTTATTAATTTTGACAATATTTATTTAAAGTTGTCAAAGTTATTTATTTTGACAATGTATTTAAAATATTACAAAAATGTCATCTTCAACAACGTTTATCAAATGTTGAAATTTTTTATATTTTAATGTTTGTTTGATTTTGTAAAATTATTTAATTTTACCACTATATATAAACGTTATGTACGTCATATCATTTGACAATATTTAAGAAACATCGTAAAAGGGGTATATTTAACAAACTTTATAAAATGTTGTAAAAGACATGTATTTCATAATGTTTAGACAATATTGTAAATTTATATTTAAAATATTTATATGATAATATTATTTGAAATATTGGTCTTATTAGTTCGATACCTCCCTTGGTAGCATCCTATGATTAAATGGATATGTCATGTGCGGAAACCCATCACTTTCACAACTTCGAAAGACAAGCCTAATGTAATAGCTTCTTGCTCATTCTAATCTTCTTCTTGTAAAAATCATGACTCCTCAACCTCCATTTTACTCTTTAAAATGTTGTTTTAGCTTAGATTATGTCATATATTCAATTAATGAATCACTAAAAATATCTAACAACTATCCGAATTTCTAAAACTTATCATTGAGATAAATAAGTCTTCATTTATATACGTTTACATCCTTGATGATTGGTCTATTTTTGTTCAATTATCTTTGTTGAATTATCCGAGAAAGAGACTCCCAACATCGGTATCGGTTAGTATCGGTAGCAACGATATCGGATTAGGAAAAGCCAAAATATATCGATATTGGTTGTATCGTATCAGTATCGACCTACATTGTAAATCATAGGTTTGAAACTTTCAAGTCTTAGGTGGAGGGATGATCCCTACTTGACCAGCCTATGGGTACCTGTCTTTCGATCTTTGGGAAACATCGATGTCCTTGATTGATATTCTCAAATTTCTTCTTAGTCTACTAAGTACTGAAGGAGCACTACAAAAAAAAAATCCCTATTTTGCAACGGTTTTAATGCAAAGGTTATGTAGGTGTCACCAAAACTATAATTTTCAACAATTCAGTAATGACTAAAATAATCGTTTCTAAATTAAATCTATTTACAATGGAAAGAGATTAATTGTGGCGTAATACACCTTTTACAACGGTTCATAAACTCTTGCTAAACATTTTTATTTTTTTACAATGGTCTTACAAGGGTTTTATGTAAGTGTTGTCAGAGTGAACTGAATTTGCAAGGGTTATGCAAGGGTTTTAAATATTTGTTGCAAATTTGCTAAAATTTTACAACACTTATATATAGTCTTACAAATAGGCTCGCCGTTAGCAACAGTTGCACAATGTTTATTGTAACCTATTGCGAGTGGGCTTATTATTTGTAATGATTGTGTAACAAGTAAATTTTTTTATTAAATGACAGTAGTTGTGATAATCGTTGCCGAAAGAAAAAATAATCGTTGCAACGTGTTGATCTCGCAACATGTTGCATAAAAACGTTGCAAAGTTCAATGTCCAATTTGTTTTTTTTTTTGGTTAATTTTAATACACAACAAGAATTTAAGCATCAATATTATTCATTTGAATTTAAATTGAGAATTGGTCCCTTGTTCATTTACAAAAAATATTAGAGAATTAATATTATACCTCAATCCAAAATTCTCAATTTGATAAAAATATTATAAGCGTACTTAAATGTAAAAAAATATTATACATTCTTCGTCTATTATCTATGAGATTTAATTGATTGTTGGTGGAATACGAGATAGGTTTTGAATTATGGATTATGGTTCGTGGGTTCAAATCATGATCCGACTCGACAAAAAATCTGATGTAGAATACACGGTTGAACAGACTGAAGAAAGGATGTTGGCATAATTTGCAATTTTTTATCAGAAAATCTCTTGGCTGTTTAATCAATTTCTTTTGTTGATTCCAGTGCTGTTCATTTCGGGTTACACTGCATCAAATTATATAACAAAATAGTAGATATTTTGTGAGACTTAGTTAATGGTACATAGAGATGAAACAATTTTTTTTTGATAGATTAGTACTAAAGAACATGCATATGGTGTAACTCTTAACAATATAATAATCATTGAAAGATTAAACAAGTAGTTTTTAAAATTTTATGCCCAAACTAAAATTAATTAATTTTTATTAATCATTAAAATTATTCATTAATTATTTGATTAACACATCCTTAAAAGCCATTAAATTTATTTTTCATGCGTATATTACTTTTTTCTTCCAATATTTGATATCTATATGGAGTAAAGACTAACAATGGTCTATCTTCATTTTACTATTTCTCCCAATTTATGACATGGAAATTAATTCGTGACAATAGAATATGGGCGGGAAAGGAAAATTTTAGCCTCCAAATTTTTTGATAGCGTTCCAATCTGACAATCCACTTATTCGCACCAAACATCTAAGAGCATCTCCAACCCTGTTGTGACTTTGAAAAAAAAGTTAATGCCACATAGGAATGACAAAATTTTATTCAAAAGTTCTTCTCCAATGCAATTGTCAAGTCAATTGTGAAGCTTATGTGGCAAAAATTAAAGAAGACATTGTGAAGTTGATTGTCTTGTTCTAGACAATGCACTTGACAATGTCTTCTCTTCCATGTCATCAATTATGAATAAAAAATATTAGAAAAAAGAAATAAGATGAGTAGTTGTCTTAAAAGTTGCCTTGGAAGTTGGAAAAAATACTTTTTATTATCTTCTCAATACTTTTGCATTGGAGAGAGTTTTTCTATCTCATTGTCTTTTGAGATATAATTTTGCCACATAAAGAAGACATTGTCTTGTGGCTCATGCCATATAGGAGCCACCTAAGACTCACAACACTTAACAAGACAATAGTGTTGGAGATGCTCTAATAACTTTACCAAACTTAAACCAATATTTGGCAAGCAACCATAACTTGCAACCCCAATTTCCTTGATTCATAGTTCCTATAGCCCCTTTGGTTGTAACCCAAAAATTCCTCTCGATACTCGAAAATGGGAAGAGGAGTGGGCTCTTGGCCTCTCGAAGAATTCTCTGGATCCCTAGCTGGTCATTGGGAAGTTGGTGATCTGCTACAGAGTCAGAAACCTGAGTGTCGCCAAGGGGATGGTGGTGAAGAAGGCCAGCGGGGTCGGGATAGTGCTCGTCAACGGGAAATCCAATGTGGAAGGGCTCGTCGTCCACGCCTACGTGCTCCCCACTTGCCGTGGGCTCCGACGAGGCCGACGTGCTCAAATCCTACATCTCCTCTACGGCGAACCAGATGACTTCGATCTCGTTCCAAGGGACCGAGTTGCGGGTTAAGCCAGCTCCGGCGGTGTCGTTATTCTCTAGCTGGGGGTCGAACGGTCTCAGCCTTGAGATTTTAAAGTCGGACCTCGTCGGCCCGTGGTTGAACATTCTGGATGCGTGGGCGACGATGGGGCCAACGGGTCTCGACTAGGACCAGACCACCAAGGAGTTCAACATCCTGTCATGGATGTCGATGGTGTGCCCGCATGTTAGTAGTATTGTAGCCTTTCTAAAGTCTGCACACCTAGGTTGGTTTGGCAACAATCAGGTTTGCGATGTTGAAGGTGAGCCACATATATTTGATGGAATGCCAAAAAGAAATCAATTTAGTTTATTGTATAATATTACTTATATAGTCGAGTGTTTCTGTGTTATTAGGTTCATTTCACAAGTAATAGACTCAAAACTTATGCTTGTCGTGCATGGTTTTTGCAGAAGATATACCGTTGGGCTACGGAGAAGGAGCATGATATTTGCAAATCATTCAAAGTGGGTGCCCGGTGCCTCCCAAACATGCTATGCAAGGAAAAAATTATTGATGCCAAAACTGGTTGTGGGGGCCCCGAGTGGATAAAAAATGAATACTAGATCGCATTGAAGCAGTTCTAGAGAGTAAAAAAATGCGGCCAATGCGAAGACCAACAACAGAAATCGAGCAAGCAATGCAAGTATTCAGTCTCCACATAGGTGGTTCCATTCCAGCAACTGCTCACAGAACAAAGGTGGTATGTGTGCTTTGTATCGGTCTATGCCGAAGGACAACTCCTTTTTGGACAAGAATGCCAAGGAAGTTTGGGTAACTTTAATATTTATTAAAGTATAGACACATAAAAATTTATACTTGTATGTTCGATACATATTGGTATCGAATTTGTGCAGAAATATTCGATTAGTATCCTGCTTGTATATGTTGTACTGTTGGTGTTTTTACCTTTGGACTAGAAAAGATAGTCCCACATCGGCTACACCAAATGGTGAGTATCTCAATATAATGCATTGCTTGTGTTGAGGTGTGCACATGAGGTGTAGTGGGGCACAAGTTTGTGCCATGTGGAAGTATTTTCCTAGAAGGAAAAATGATTAAATCCAACAAGGATGCAAGTTAATTTTTGTTGTGCGGACTCGGACTCGGACACGGACTCCAGGATGTCTCGTGCATGCACGGGAGTGTTCGGGGGGTAGGCGTGGACTGGCACACTTCTATGCTGATTGTGGGATGATCTAAAATATCAAACTCTATTTTTGAGTATTGGTATTTTAGTCCCACATCGGATAGGAGAAGAGGTGAAGTCTCAACTCCACTCTATAAATAGAGCCCCTTGGCCTCCTTTGAAAGATGCACCAAGAAGAGAGTTGAGGGAGTCTGTTAAGTCCAGGAAGCCCGTTCAAGTCTCAAATATTGACTTACGAGCGTTCCAGAAGTTCTTCGTGAACTTGCTGGTTCCTGGAAGCTGTTCGTGCTCGTGTGGGGCGAATAAAGCTTTGAGCAACGGTGGTTCATTCACCCCAGCATCTCATTCTCGCCTGTCATCGCTGTTGTTGCCTTTTACAGTAACTTCTTTTTAGAAGCTCTACTGCCGATAGTTGCTTGCACAAAGTCTCTTTAGATTTTTTGTGTATTACGTAGAATCTTTTTAGATCCTCGTAATTCAGAATCCTCCAGGATTTCTGTTGCACATCTTCTTTAAGGTGTTGGATTTGAAATGTTGTCTGTACAATTGTTTCAGTTTCAGAATTTTCCATCGAAAATTGTGCCTCGGCACTAACAATCTCAAAGCTTTATTGAGAAGATGGATAATTCTCGTGCTTCGCTCATCGATACCGGCTTTAACAAGTTGGAGAAATTCGATGGCGAACACTTCCAGATATGGAGACGAAAGGTCACTTTAAATCTTTAACTCGTGAATGTTGATCACGTGCTGTCAGAAGAAGAACCGATCGTTCCAACCACTGGATCTGCTGCGGCTGTGGCCGCTGCTACGACCAAGCAAGCGAAGTGGAAGAGAGAAAACAGTATATGCAAACTACTGATACTCAATTCCATGGAAGACTCTCTGGCAGAGTCCTACTCCAAGAAGACATCCGCCAAAGAGATATGGGACTCCTTGGGAAAGCTCTATGAAGATGACGAGAACCGGTCCAAGATCTTCATGGTAGAAAAATACCACAAGTGGACCTTCGAAGACGAGAAGGCGATGCTGCCCCAAGTGAAGGAGTTTCTGAAGTTGCGTCAGAAACTAGAAGACGAGAACATGCCCCTCGTCGACAAGTTTGTCGTTGGAGGGATCGTCGCGAAACTTCCTACAGAATGGAGCAACTTCTATGCAAGGATGCATCGAAAGAAGATGGAAATTAGCTTGGAAGATTTCTTGCAAGAGATCCATGTTGAGGACGAGATGCGCTCTCAACAGAAGATGGATACTCTGTCCAAACAACTGGCGAAGGCAAATCTGGTCCAAACCAGAGAGTACCAGGGGAAGCAGGCTGCTTCTCATCGCAAAAAGAAGGACTTCACGAATCTGAAAGTGAAGGGTCCTGCTTTCAAGCAGCAGAAGTCCAAGTCCCATGTGACTTGCTTCAATTGTGGCAAGAAGGGCCACTACAAATCCGAATGCAAGTCCAAGCCCAAAGAACAATGTGAGCCTAGTAAGGTTTCTATGATTACTAATCTAGTTGCCATGATAGCACAGGTTGCAACTGTGGGGGCTGACTTGGACTGGTGGATAGATACTGGTGCGATCTGCCATGTCTGTTCAGACAAAGACTGGTTCGTCTCTTATGAGCCAACTTCAGAGAAGGTCATAATGGCAAACCAGACACAAGCTGAAGTACTGGGGATCGGGACGGTGGAGCTGAAACTCACATCGGGGAACACTCTGACGCTTCAAGGTGTGAAGCATGTTCCAGTAATTGCTAAGAACCTGATCTCTGGAAGTCTGCTCTGCAACGCAGGCTTGAGGATGGACATCAATGCTGGCCAGTTGGTGATGTCCAAGAAGGGTACATTTTTCGGAAAAGCTTTCCAAACTGAAGGAATGTACAAGATTCAGCTTGTTGCAACCCAGCATGATAATATAAATGCAATCACTTTTTCTGATTATTCTCTTGAGTTGTGGCATAATAGGCTAGGACATGTTCATTGTAAAAGGATTAACAGAATGTCTAGTCTAGGACTTATCTCCAAGTGTGGGGATAAGGTAGAGAAATGCGAAGTATGTGCTCAGACGAAGATCACAAGGAAACCCTTTCACAGGGTCCATCGAAGCACAGATCTTCTGGAGTTGGTTCACTCAGATATCTGTGACTTCAAACAATTCTCTACAAAGACCGGGATGAAGTATTTCATTACTTTTATCGATGACTTCTCAAAGTATGCTTTCGTCTTCTTGCTCAAGTCTAAAGACGAAGCATTCGAGAAGTTCAAGGAGTTCCGGGCCGAGGCTGAGCGGCAAACTGGACAACAACTCAAGAGGTTAAGAAGTGATCGAGACGGGGAGTATCGGTCTCATGAATTCTTATCATTCTGCAAAGAACATGGAATCATCAATGAGACAACTGCTCCGTACTCTCCTCAATCCAACGGAGTAGCAGAAAGGAAGAACATTACGTTGACAGAGATGATGAACTCCATGCTGTTGACTGCGGGTCTTCCAAAGTGCTACTGGAGAGAAGCTGCACTAACGGCAATGTTCATTCTGAACAGAGTGCCATATACAACTTCCGACATAACTCCTCATGAACTCTGGTTCAAAGTCAGACCTAACTTGAATGTCATTCGAGTGTAGGGGTGTCTGGCTTATGTGAAGCTCCAGGATCTGAAGATTCAGAAGCTGGGGACAAGGACTACGAAGGCGATCTTCTTGGGGTATGCCGAGAAGAGTGATGCTCGGAGATTCCTTGATATCGAGTCAAACCATATCATCGAATCTCGCAATGCTGAATACTTTGAAGACAAGTTTGCAAAACACAAGAATATTGTTCTCGCGGATCTTCCGGAGAATGATGAGGGTACAAAGCAGACAGAAGTCTTTAATGAACCAGTAGTCCAAGATGAAGCTGTCGTCAAGGAGACACCACCTGAACTAGAACTCGCTGAGCCGTCAACTAAGCGAACGAGGAGGCCGAAAGACTTCGGAGATGACTTCGTCACCTATCATGTAGAAGCAGATCCGCTTACCTATGATGAGGCGATGAAGACCAGAGATGCTGTATTCTGGAAGGAGGCGATAGACAACGAGATTGACTCAATCACCTCCAACAACACATGGGTATTGGTTGACCTGCCAGAAGGAGCAAGACCCATCGGATGCAAATGGATCTTCAAGAAGAAGATGAAAGCAGATGGAACCATTGACAAGTTCAAGGCCAGGCTAGTGGCCAAGGGGTTTGCTCAGAAGCAGGGGATCGACTACTTTGACACTTATGCTCCAGTAGCTCGGATGACAACCATCAGATTGTTAATTGTTCTAGCAGCAATACACAAGCTGGAGATACATCAGATGGATGTGAAAACGACATTCCTTAATGGCGAGCTGATCGAAGAGATCTACATGCAACAACCAGAAGGTTTTGTCGTCAGAGGTCTGGAAGACAAAGTTTGCAAGTTGATGAAGTCTCTGTATGGTTTGAAACAAGCTCCCAAAATGTGGCATGAGAAGTTTGACAAGGTGATAAGGTCAAATGGCTACAGGGTCAGTGAAACAGACAAGTGTGTCTATACGAAATTTGCTGACGGAAGAGGAGTAATCGTATGTCTTTACGTGGACGACATGCTAATCCTAGGTACGGATTTAAGCTGCGTCACAGAGACAAAGAAATTCCTCTCGACCAAGTTCAGTATGAAGGACTTGGGGGATGCCGACGTAATCTTGGGGCTCAAGATCATCCGGACATGCACTGGAATAGCGCTGTCACAATCTCATTATATTGAGAAGATGCTCACTCGCTACGGGTATCAAGATCTTCCTTTTATTGATACACCGTACCGGAGTGATCAGAAGCTGGAGCCAAATTCGAGGGAAAGCGTCAGGCAGTTGGAGTACGCTAGCGTCATCGGAAGCTTGATGTACGCTACTACTGCCACAAGGCCTGACATAGCTTTTGCAGTGGGAATGCTGAGTCGGTTCACTAGCAATCCAGGCGTTGAGCACTGGAAAGCTGTGAAGCGTGTTATGAGATATCTCAAGAAAACTCAGACATATGCACTTTTCTACAGCGGAGATCCGTCAGTAGTGGAAGGCTTCAGTGATGCTAGCTGGTGTTCAGATATGGAGAGCGAGTATTCTACAGGTGGATTCGTATTCGCCATGGGCGGAGCTGCTATATCGTGGAAGTCGAAGAAGCAGACTATGTTATCTCGTTCCTCCATGGAATCAGAATTCTTTGCATTGGATGCTGCTGCAGATGAAGCAGAGTGGCTTTGGGAGCTCATGTATGATCTTCCGGTGGTTGGGGCTCAGATACCGGCAATATCGATATACTGTGACAACCAGGCGGCAGCAGCAGTGGCATCAAATGACCTCTTCAACGGAAAGAAGAGGACTGTGCGGTTGAAGCACAGGATAATACACGATCTCATCAAGAGGGGTGTTATTGCAGTGATTGATGTTCGGAGTCAGGAGAACCTGGCGGATCCGTTCACCAAGGGTCTCAAGCGCCAGCTGGTCGATGACACAGCTTGTAAAATAGGCTTGAAGGCATTCTGATATTGTGTTATTACAATCCTACCATAAAGTTTTATGCTATTAGTTCAAAGAGAAATCTACTAGGCATCTAGCTTTTGGTTCAAGGGAGGACTATTAACCAGAAGAATATCAGGAACGGTGGGTACTTGTCCTCTGTGACATGGAGAGGTTACGGACCTACAACCATTGTTGTCTACTGTTGTTTTCTGCGAAAAATGGATCCTGTGGGAAGGTTGGCTTAAATGCCTTAATGAGTTCTCAGGCAGAGTGAATGCCTGGAGTGCTTTACAGGAAGCACGGTAGCGCAACACTACAAGGAGTGTAACTCCATGCTATAGTGGGGTGACTCCACCATGAGGTTCCCAGGTAGGGGTAATGCCTCGACTTTGCAAGCCAAGTCACAGCGGAGTAGCACCGCAAATAGGCAGGTAGCCTAATGCTGTATGATAATCGTAATAAAGAGAAGTAGACAGCACTACAAAGAGGACGATGTCCTCATGTTACAGTGGCATGACACCACGAAGAGGTACCAGGTAGGGTAAAGCCTCGGCTTTGTGAGCCATGTCATAGCGGCGTAACACCGCACGGAAGCGCAAGGCTTCATGCTGGGTAGTTTGGCACTACAAAGAGGCCTGTGACCTCATGCTATAGTAGTATGACACTACGATGAGGTACCCAGGTGGGGTAAAGCCTCGGCTTTAAGCCATGTCATAGCGGCGTAGCACCGCAAAGAAGCGCAATGCTTCATGCCATGACTCTTTATAAAGAACTCACCTATAGTGTATGGACAGAGATATCAGGCCGTCTCTTGAGGGTAAACTTGTAGACGCCCAAAAATTATACACTGAAACCAGGCTGGCACAAGGCCTTTAATGTGCAGCCAGAAGCACAGTTGATGTCATTATGTGAGTAGAAAAAATTGCAGTTATGGTGCAGAATTCAAGGCTTAGTCCATTCTTGTATCATGCTGTTATTTAACCTATGCGGGAAGATTCAAGTCGTAGCGACATCTCTCCTAATGCATGATGGACAGTCACTGTGGGGAACGCTCAACCCATATATTGAGATATGTGGGGGATTGTTGGTGTTTTTGCCTTTGGACTAGAAAAGATAGTCCCACATCGGCTACACCAAATGGTGAGTATCTCAATATAATGCATTGCTTGTGTTGAGGTGTGCACATGAGGTGTAGTGGGGCACAAGTTTGTGCCATGTGGAAGTATTTTCCTAGAAGGAAAAAGGATTAAATCCAACAAGGATGCAAGTTAATTTTTGTTGTGCGGACTCGGACTCGGACACGGACTCCAGGATGTCTCGTGCATGCACGGGAGTGTTCGGAGGGTGGGCGTGGACTGGCACACTTCTATGCTGATTGTGGGATGATCTAAAATATCAAACTCTATTTTTGAGTATTGGTATTTTAGTCCCACATCGGATAGGAGAAGAGGTGAAGTCTCAACTCCACTCTATAAATAGAGCCCCTTGGCTTCCTTTGAAAGATGACCAAGAAGAGAGTTGAGGGAGTCTGTTAAGTCCAGGAAGCCTGTTCAAGTCTCAAATATTGACTTACGAGCGTTCCAGAAGTTCTTCGTGAACTTGCTGGTTCCTGGAAGCTGTTCGTGCTCGTGTGGGACGAATAAAGCTTTGAGCAACGGTGGTTCATTCACCCCAGCATCTCATTCTCGCCTGTCATCGCTGCTGTTGCCTTTTACAGTAACTTTTTTTAGAAGCTCTACTGCCGATAGTTGCTTGCACAAAGTCTTTTTAGATTTTTTGTGTATTACGTAGAATCTTTTTAGATCCTCGTAATTCAGAATCCTCCAGGATTTCTGTTGCACATCTTCTTTAAGGTGTTGCATTTGAAACGTTGTCTGTACAATTGTTTCAGTTTCAGAATTTTCCATCGAAAATTGTGCCTCGGCACTAACATGTACAACTATCGAACATGCTGCTTAACCAATAGCACTTGCACACTCAGCAACAGTTTCTACTAGTATCCATATTCGTGTCATGTATCTGTATCTATAACACATATATGTATCCATATATATACCAATGACATGTTGTTTTCCCCATCCGTGATAATGTTTCTTTACATGGTACCCTAACCCACAAAAATTAGAGGAAAAACTTCCGTTTATGGTTACTTGTGAAGGTTTTTATTCATTACAAATCTCTCTTCCTTATATATGAATTTAGCTGAACCAAGTGCACATTATGTTGGATATGACATTGCTCTATCAACTTGCACTCTATGATTATTGTTTGATTCATTTTGAATGAGTACTTGGAGTACTGGTATCATTATTTCTGGTATGTTAAACATGTCTATTCCCTTCTCATGGTCATAAGAATTGAGCTGAACCAACAATTCTTTTCAAGCTATGAGAACGGGTATCATAATTTCATGGTTGCAGTTTAGATAGGAAGCTTACACCTATAAAATATCTCAGAAAATAATGGCAATTCCATTCACTTGTATGTTACAGCTCTATACTATTGTCTATCTGAACCTATAATAAGAAATTAAACTTAGGAACTTCTATATAAAAAGAAAAAAATCCGAATGATAGGAGGTTTCTGTTCACTTCACTCCTATCCACGCCATTATCTGAAAACTTACTCAACATTCACTTTGATCAGTTCTCCAATTGATAATTTACTGTTCTGTACATTATTGCTTGCAGTTATCTTGTCCACATGTAAGTTATATTGACCATGTATTTCTTGTAATTTGTTGTTCTTCCTAGGTTGGAAAATTTTTTGCTCTGATTTTGTACTTCTTGAGATACTTCTTTTCTTATTTTCCTTAGTTGTATGTTGTGTATTTCCATCATCATGAATCTTAGTAGTATCTGACTTCTACTTTGAACTCCTTTAATTAGTCTATTTTTCAAGTCATCTATGGCGTTTAAGTTTAACCAGCAGACCTTTTATGGTGATGACTCTGTTCAACTTGCCTCTTCTAGATACACGCGAATTCTAGAGAAGGAGACTATTACAGGTAGGTTAAAGCATTTATTCAAAGGATGTGAGATGTTATTTGCCTATACTTTTATTGACTTTATTTAATGTTGATATAGCTGTATGGCCTAGAGTGGACTTGATGTTTGAGAAAATGACTCCGCTCCCAAGCGTAATTTAGGAAGTGCCCTGGCGACCACTGCTGACTTACTGGCCATTAATAACAATGGTAAAAGTGTCAGGCCAGAGAACAGCAAGAGGCCTAACAATGATGACCAGGCTTACCAAGTTGGTTGTAAGCGCACAAGGCAATTGGATTCCGGTAAGCCTTCCTTTAGGGGCACCTGTGACCAATCATGTACTTTTGGTAAGTGTAAATGTTTTTTTTTTTTTTTTTTCTGAATCAAGGGTGAAGCTTACAAATTATTACCATTTTGTTACTCCAAAGTTCAAAAGCAGAAAGGATCCTTCTGTTCCCGAGGATTCTACCAAAAATTCTCATGGCAGGTTTTATAGCTTTCCATGGTTCACAAGCAGTACAAAAAAGGAGGATATGAGGCTAGAAGCACCTACCTGGTTATCCTCATCATTTGTTGGCTAGAAGTATTTTCAGCTTTAAGAACCACTCAATGAAACTTACCTCTCATTTTGTGGGAGCAAAGTGCTTGAATGCAATAAAAGCTGCCCAACATCTTTATATTACCATGAATTTGCTTGATCTCTTCCATGAGGTTCAACCACCAAAATCCAGTAAAAAGATGTGTATAGGGATTGTATCCTTATTTTTAATGATTAATTAATTGAAAGCAATTGATATATCAGTATAATGTATGATCAAATAATTATCAGCTCCTAATGGAAATTCATGTTGGACTTTTGCTTTACGCTATAATTTTTACGGGAGGGCAGGAATATAACATATTAAGTTCCATTACAACCTTCTTCAGGTTTTTACTTTCATGGTTTTTCAATTTTTAGGGGTCCTTTACAGAGATGCTGGCAATATAAGTCTGGCTATAGAAGCTATAAAAGATGCCTTCAAATTGATCCTGATTCACGCAATGCTGGTCAGGTACTGCTCTATCCTGTGCAATATTTGCAATTACCAAATAGAGACAATATATTGGTTTTACTGTTGATTAATATTGGGTGTTTACTTTATTCATCATCCCTGATTTAATCGTTTCTTGCGAGTTTGTCTTGCCTTTGTGAAAATATAGATAAATGATTATTGGAAATATTTATATTCATCAAATTTTAATAGAAAATAATCATTTCATTGGCCATTTGAAAATTTGGAAGGTGAAGGTAGAAATAGTTGTTAGTAAACTTCCATAGTTTCATATCTTTTCTGAATTAAGCACACTCTTGTATGTTTGACAAAATGGATGATGTTCTTCCTATTGGAATTTGTTCTTGCCATATTCTCCACATGCATAAGATCATATATAGAAGTTCCTAAGTTTATTTTCAATACTTAATTTTTCCATTAAGAAGAAGAAAATTCGAATGATAGGATGTTTCTGTTCACTTCACTCCTTTCCATACCATTATCTAAAAATTGCTTAACATTCACTTTGATCAGTTCTCCAATTGATAATTTACTATTCTATAAAATATTGTTTGCAGCTATCTTGTCCACATATAAGTTATATTGACCCTGTATTTCTTGTAATTTGCTGTTCTTCCTAGTTTGAAAAAAAATTTGCTCTGATTTTGTACTTCTTGAGATACTTCTTTTCCTATTTTCCTCAGTTGTATGTTGTGTATTTCCATCATCATGAATTTTAGTAGTATTTGACTTCTACTTTGAACTCCTTTAATTAGTCTGTTTTGCAAGTAAACCATGGCGTTTAAGCATAACCAGCAGGCCTTTTATGCTGATGACTCTGTTCAATTATTTCAGGAAAAATAGGGAGTTGTATGTTTTTTACTTGCCAGTCCCAAGCCCAGATAAAGGAGGAGGGAGAAGAAGCTTACTCATCTCTAAGGAAAAGAAATCCGATAGGTAAATTTTTTACATTGCCGTGTTTTTACTAGTTTCTTATTTCCTATGTATCCATTCATATTAAACATCTTTTTGTAATATTATGGATTTTGATTGAGATTCTTGCTCTTGAATGGAACATATGGTTATAGTTTTTATACATGTTGTGTGTGTGTATATATATATATATATATATATATATATATATATATATATATATATATATATGGATTTTCCAAAAATATATATATATATATATATATATATATATATATATATATGGACAACATGGTTCCAGATCTGCTCTGATAATGGTTGTTAATAACATTTCTAATATGCAGTATACATGTAAAAATGCAAGCTTAAGCTAGACTTGATGTTGCCATTATTTTATGTTCTATGATCTCTTCCTGCATGCTCTACCTCTTCCTCTGCGCCTATAATCTTGTTTTTTATTGATTGACAATGAACTTTGTTGCTATGTTATTGTTTTAGTAACAGAGCCAGAGTTTTGTAGAAAGGTTGCTTCGGTTTGCTCTAGTAGATTATGATTGGAAAAGTTATTGAAGTTTGTTGGCACACTCCTAGAGTGAATGACTCATATTAAAGAGAGAACCTTTTTGTAACAACTAGTAATTGAAACACATGGTAAAGCTGGATTATATTTTGCATCTTAACATTTGCACAGGATCAAGTTCTTCATCTTGTAATTCAATTATTTCAGGAAAAATAGGGAGTTGTATTTTTTCCCCTTAACATTAGTGAAGAAGGATGGTAATTTTCACGTCCCTTTCATTTCATATACCCTTAAATACATAAGGATTCTTTTTATTCTTTACTACTATGTTTTGCAATAATTTAATTCCCTATGTAAAACTTACGATTATATTTTCTTTCTTCTTTTGTGCCTTCAAGAACTGCAACTAATGAATGTTGTTCCATGTGTAAAACTAACCGAAGTATGATGGGCATGGGAGTCGACTTAATACGAGTTACGGAGTCAAGGTGGAGTGAGCATGGGTTTTAATTTTCCAAAGCTCTGAGGAATTTTCGTAATAGCATTTTGAACATGCAAAGGATTGTATATAAAATGTTAGTTTAGAAATATTTTCGATCCCTATCTTACTCTGTTATATCACCAATAAAATCAAAATCAAAATCAAATTTAGACTATAGCTAGAAGGTTGATTTTATATCTGTAAGGTTGTTGAGTAAATCGGTTGTTTGAACTGCAAGTTAATTAAGTATTCCTAATTGTTTGTCATCTGTGGAGTTTTACAAGTATATAGATGTAGAGAATATTTTTGAAGTCGTCTAAAAAATGTTGCTTTTGTAATATGTAGTGTTCAAGTTATTGTTATTTTGTTCCTTTTGCTCATTTTTGGTTCAACCTTAGCTTTGTATTGTGCGAACTGATTGTTTATGAGCCGAGTGAAAATAAGAATATTGTAATATATTTGTATTTGTATTAATATAATTGTAATCAATATATTTTTATCTATAAATTGTATTTTTTTAAAAATGGAAACATAATCAACAACATTTTAAAAATGTTGTAAGATAATATTATAACAACTTTTCTAAACATTGTAAAATTTATTTACAATAATTTTAAATCATTGTTGGTGTTATAATTACAACATACAAATATATATTACAACATTGGGCAAACATGAGTGAATAAAATATACAACATTTGTTATATTTATAAAAACTCATTTTACAATGTTTCTACATTGTCGTAAAAAAATTATGTACAATATTTATTGAACGTGGTAGATATTATTTTTACCACAGTTGTAAAATGTTGTTAAAATTATATTTACAACACTTGTAATACGTTTTGAAAAGTACTTTTACAATACTTGCCAAATGTCGTAGAAACTTTTTTATCAAATTTTATAAATTTCAACAATGTTTATAAATTATTGTGGGAAGAACTTCTACAACATTTTTACAACATTCAATGAAAAATTGTGGAAGATAACCCCTCTTTCATAATCCTAGATATAACAACCTTCTATTAAACTTTGGAAGAGACTTTTTACAACATTTTTGCAATGTTGTAAGAGGGGTTTTTTCTTGTAGTGTGGGTTTGATGATTGTCTAATCTCATTAATAAGGTCCACTATGGTCATGACTATTCATCTAGTCCATCTAATTAGAATAGCACTATAGTTTACGTATAATATATCACTAGCACAATTAATTAATTAAAATGATATAAATATATACATATCTTACAAAAGACTAATTTACCCTATTTGTAGAATGTGGTAGTGACAAGTCTACCATCCTTAGAAAAATTTTGTTCTCGAAATTTAAGTTGGTTGTACTCTTCTTTAGGTCATGCCCCCAACAATTATTGTCCAAGAAGGCCCAATCTAAACTATACAATTCTATTGAAGGAATAAAAGGCATGGGTACGACCCGTCATGATACGAAATCTCAATTATTGGTCTCCACTAACTACACGAACCATACTATGGCACAAGGTAATAGGTACTAAAGAAACACATTATCAATAAAGGAAATAAATGATCAGAACAAAACAACATCCTAACCCACGACCTGTAGCATTGGCCTTTCCGACCTAATTATCAGCTTGTCTAATTAATACTAGGTTACATCATATATATAAGGGCTGCACTCTATTCACGCATCATCAACTCATCTCAAAAGACATACTGGAATCTAGGTTAACTACTCACCTCTAACTGGGTTTAGAGATTGGGACTCCTTCCTTGAGCCGAAGCTTCTGCTAGGAGAGGTACACTAGGAAAGTCTCGTATCAGGTGTGTAGCTGGCCCACAAAATAGTCACAACCCCTTCCTCTTTCTACAGTCGGTCCATACATGCCCAAGCTTCTTAGAGTAGGTACAAGTAGGCACCCGCTCAACTGGCCTCTGCTGAGCAGGAACCCAAACTGGAAAGTATGACATATGCTGAAGATTTGGACACTATTGAGGCCCAGGGTGGATATTGCTCCTTACTCTCTTAGGACTAGGCTCTCCTCGAGAAAGTACTAGGTCCTACAGCCGCTCGATCCTCTAGCTCTGCTCCCTCAAGGTCTCGGTCTGAACTCTTTGTGTCTCTAACACGTCCCGGAGGAGTCCAAATATCTGAGCCCCACTAGAGGGTAAGCCTCTTGAGAATATGGTATGGGGTACCATGAAGGAGGCAGAGGAAGAGTCTCGTTCTTAGACGAAACTGTAGCCATCTCCTGAATGGCATGAGGTGGAGGAGGACTCCCTGATAAGGCTGCTACTACCTCCTCAATGTAGGAGGTGCAACTATCCCCTAGTCAGCGAGAGGGTCACTACCTCCTAAGCAATAGAAGGTGGAATTACGCCTTCAGTCATATTCGAAACTGTAGTGCTCTCAAACGACGGGCTCTGGTCATGGGTGCCATATTGGAAAAATAGATGGAAACAAAAAAAATTATCAAAAGGTTATAAGACAGATTATCATTCAATATAATTATGGAAACTAGTAATTATCATAATAAATAGAAGAAGTATCTACAATGGGGTACCACTTTTAATACTACCGGTATACTATGGTTCTAGGCCATGGACATACTTGACTCACTGGCAGACACTATCCAGGAAACTATACTACACCTTATAGGATGCTATATTCTATTATCTATCTCAGTTCCTCAATCACCTAACACTTCTTAACCATTCTTCTTGCGATGAACATTGTTATACATCCAAAATCATGCACTCTATCTATTGATAATCTATCTAGAATACTCTATCTAGGGTGTCTATCCAAGTCTTAACACTATCTACGTAAGGCACTAACTCCTTTATATGGTACTTGGTTGGTACTCTCGTACTAGGTTACTCATGTCTCTCCTCCATACTTGCCACTAAAATGATTGTGCCTAAACCTCTATAATACATGAAATACTCGAGCTCTTGCTACTATGGTATTCCTTGTCATGCCCCGATTCCGGAGAGTAATTCGTCCTCGCATTGTTTTCTGGGAACCGATTGTCCTCGCTTGAGCGTGATGTCGTACAAGTCTGGTGTTGAACTTGTACAAGGCAAAGACGGTATATAAGTAATAATCCTCAAATAGGAACACATTGTAGCGGCACAAGCAGAAAAATTGAAGATAATAAGGACATATCTTTCTTATCGAATAGAAACACATTACTGATTTATAGCAGCAGAGATAAGTAGATAACTTGAAGTCACAAGAGATATAAAGAGATATATTCTCTTTATTGATAATTGAAGTTGAGTACAAGACTTGTAGTAGAATTCAAAGCTTACAACATATCTCACTTTACATTTGATAGCCAACTAAAACAATTGCCATTAGGCTTAGGCTTACAACTTACTATTACAACTGATATCTAATGTTCCTTACATTATGTCCTTTATAAATAGAAGACGTCATCTTTTGCAAGGAGAGCTTCTGCATGCCAAACAAATCTTCGATGCCGCATGACTGATTATGCCAATCTTCGTGTACTGAACTTCCCAAGGTCGATGACCTAAAAAGAGACACAACGTTGGTCAGTACATCATCTATGTACTGGCAAGCATAACTAGCCCATTTGCCTAAACCAATACAAACTACTCATCTGAGCAAACATTTATTAGAGTAATCTTTTTATTTGGGGCCTAACATCAGTTTACATCTCATGAGCAGTACTAATTGGAAAGACATGTAAACATGTTCTAGCAGTGTTCATTTAAGGGCATATTTAAAGCAACATTTGAATTAAAATACATTGAACATGTTATAGCAATCGTGGAAAGCAACATTTTAGCATCATTCTGATAAATATGTGTCACGTCCCAGAACCAGAATACTGGAGAGCGGGGGAATGACTCTGCCAGCTACGTATTACGGGTAGATGAGTACCGTATAATACGATCAATGCTGTCTAAAAGACAAGGGGGTGCATGCTACAAGAAAGTCTCGCTATGGTCACTTCACATCTAATGTCTCAATCATTCAAACAAGAAGCAATAACAGAGAACATTTAAGATAAAGCAATAAGGCGTCCCAAACGCTTAGTCAAAATGTTCTTGAGATCCGGCTTTACAAAACATAGCCAGATGATATAGCAACGTATACACAATTGTTATCAGCTGCAGTCTGACTTAATTACAATTATGTAAAAGTAAGTGCAAGACTATCCGACTAACATGTCGGTGCCAAGCGGCAAAATGTAAAGTAATTAACAAAACGAGCGGGAAAGTAAGGAACCCACTCGAGTCCTCCTGCGATCATTCCTCTAGTATTGACCATCTTGGAGGTAGAGGTAAGCTGAGTCCTCGGGAACCGGCTCTAAATCTGGCCATGCAAAACCAGAGAGGTTAGACCTCTAATAGCAAGTATCGCAAGGAAGCACGATATGAGAAATTAAACCAGTAAATAAGAGAATATAATAATAGATCTCTGCTTGCTACTGGGATTCACGTAACATTTTTTTTTTTGAAATCATGATTCACGTAACATCATGACACTTCGAACCAACCTCCCAACCAAACAAGGACAGAAGTTGGCCCGTCATGTCCTGACGCTCTGATCATCTCAGTTAGGTAACAGAGTAGGTGCAGTTTACAAACAAATCAACTTAAACGGTCATCCAACTCCTACGGCTTACTACTGTGAGTCCCAAGTTATCCTGGAATTATGCAATAAGGATTTCTCAGTTCTTACTATGGGCAAGCAAGGCTAGTCTATCCAATCAATCAATTGCGCCAATCATGAATTAGACGAGTCCCAGCGGGACGCCCGTCATCAATATACAATATACAATAATATAAGCAGATACCGCTCCCTGCCCGTGTTGCAGATTTGCAGTATCTGTGGGAACCAGCCGGCCTGTTGGACGCTAATAGTCCCAAAGAGGGCTGCCATGTAAGAACTCGGAAATCCATTCTCTCCATGCAATTATTATTTTATTTAACTTAGTAGCCTCTATGTTAAGTGAAATCTCATGCCGTGGATCATGGTCATTTCAGAATGAGTACTTCCGTACAAGGTACGATATGTCCAACTCTACAACGATACCCGTGCGGTTAGGTTGTAGGTCTTACATAGCGTAATGCAACAATTAAAACTAACCACGGAATAATCATGCCTTGACCATAAAGTACACATGCTGCTTTCGGGAAATAAATAAATAAATTGTAGCCTGCATGTATCTATATGTCAATATTCGGGATTGGTCAATCGATTGCAAATATGAACGTGTCTTATTCCATTTAATTCAATAAGACGACTAGCCAGTCTCTTAGTTCCATCTAGGAACGCATGATAAATTATTAATCTCATGATCAATTATTGAAATAAAAAAAATCTCATGCGGTTGGGAAATAAAAATCTCATGCGGCTGGAAAATAAAAATCTCATGCGGCTGGAAAATAAAAATCTCATGCGGCTGTGGAAAATAAAGATTTCATGCGGTTGGTAAATAAATATTTCATGCGGCTGGAAAATAAAAATCTCATGCGGCTG
This sequence comes from Iris pallida, assembly GCA_029216955.1. NCBI lineage: Eukaryota > Viridiplantae > Streptophyta > Magnoliopsida > Asparagales > Iridaceae > Iris > Iris pallida. The sequence continues at coordinate 20,333,308 of JANAVB010040419.1, read as the reverse complement.
TAGAAAATAAAGATTTCATGCGGTTGGAAAATAAAGATTTTACGTGGCTGAGAAGTAAAGATTTCATGCGGTTGTGGAAAATAAAGATTTCATGCGGTTGGGAAATAAAGATTTCATGCGGCAGTGGGAAATAAAATTTCATGCGGCTGAGAAATAAAGATTTCTCATGCGGTTGGAAAATAAAGATTTCATGCGGCTGTGGGAAATAAAATTCCATGCGGCTGAGAAAGTGGAGACCTATCTTCTCAGAAAACCTGAGAAGGATGGTCATGGAACCCTTGGCTTCCAAACTCCATAAAACCTTCACCGTAAGTCCAAATTTGGACTTCCATAGGTCAAAATGGGGTAGAACGAAATTTCCTACAACATGGAACCATCAAAAATTGGAAATAACAATGTTAAATAGATTAAAACCCAAGAAATCCGAAAATACTATAAACTTAGATCTATAAGAATTTAGCCATAGAAATTGAAAATGCCAAGCACTAAAGTGTCTTAGAATGTTGAGAGGAAGACAATGGAACAACAAAAATGGAGATCCATCAAGAAGCAAGTTGGCACTTGCCTATCTCTTCTAGGTTGGTGGGAGAGTTATGAGGAAGAAGAAGAGTAATGAGAAGAAGTAATGAAGAGAGAGAGAAAGGGTTTGGGCTTTAAATGAAGGGGTGGTGGTAGGTGGGGGTTTGTTTCGGTTCATGATGAACCAACATAATTAAACCAATTCAAGCCGAACCCAAAACAAAGCTAAAGCAGAGTATAAAAGCAGAAAGTAAAATGCAGAAATAAAATACAAAAAATAATTAGCAGAAAATTAAAGGAATTTAAATACAGAACAATACATGATAAATATTAAATGAATACATTCCAGCAGTACATGTATTTAGAATACGTATTCTGGGAACGGGAAGTGACATCTCTACCATCCTTAGAAAAATTTCGTCCTCGGAATTTCAGATCCAAGCAGGATAGAAACGTCAAAGCTAAACTAATCTAAATACAAGTAAATTGAGTAAGCAATTATTCTACAATGATAACAACAAGTAGCGTATCTATGTTTAACAATCTACGACATCAAGCAATTCTACTCATAAGGTGACAAGCATGAGGAGTTAAGACAATCAAGGTATACAGAGAGAGATATACCTTGTGAGTCAAACAGGTGCGGATACCGTGATCGGATATCATTCTCACGTTTCCACATTGACTCCCCTAAAGAGTGATGACCCCAAGCAACCCGGACATGACTAATTGTTCGGTTCTTGAGTATCTTCTCTCTTCGGTCCAAAATGGACACAGGCTGTTCCTCGTAAGACAGGTTGGTGCCAACAACCAGCTCAGAATGATCAAGGATATGGCTTGGATCCGATACATACCTTCGCAACTGAGATACATGAAACACGTCATGCACCTCTCGTAACGAAGGTGGAAGGGATAAACGATAAGCAACATCGCCTATCCTATCAAGAATAACAAATGGGCCCACGTACCGCGGACTCAACTTTCCGCGAACGCCAAACCTAATGACCCCACGGGTAGGTGAGATCCGCAAGAACACGTGGTCCCCAACAGAAAACTCTAGCGGCCTACGTTGCTGGTCCGCCCAATGACGATGCCGATCCTGCGCAACTCGAAGTCGCTCTCTAACTCCCTTAACCATTTCAACGGTCTGGACAATTATTTCCGGGCCTAGCATCTTCCTCTCCCCAATATCATCCCAGGCCAGTGGCGACCTACACTTCTTACCATATAGTGCTTCAAATGGCGTCATCTGGATACTGGCTTGATAACTGTTATTGTATGAGAATTCTACTAAGTGCAGGTGGCTCTCCCAAGATCCTCCAAAATCCAGAGTGCAAGCTCGCAACATGTCTTCCAAAGTCTGAATTGTTCTTTCTGATTGCCCGTCTGTCTGGGGATGGTAAGCCGTGCTAAATCTTAACTTGGTACCCAGGCTATGATGTAAGCTCTTCCAAAAATGTGATGTAAAACGGGTATCTCTGTCTGACACAATACTGACAGGGACTCCATGCTGCCTGACTATCTGTTGCATATACAATTCTGCCAACCTTTCTGTAGATTGTCCTACTCTGAAAGGAAGAAAGTGCGCCACCTTTGTAAGTCGATCTACTATCACCCAAATAGCATTTTTACCACTTGGTGATCTCGGTAAAACGGTCACAAAGTCCATTGTAATATGTTTTCACTTCCATTCCGGGATAGGAAGCGATTACAATAACCCAGCTGGCCTCTGTTGTTCTGCCTTCACTTGCTGACATACCAAGCAACGGGAAACAAATCTAGCTATCTCCCTCTTCATCCCGTTCCACCAGAAGTGCTGCTTGATATCTTGGTACATCTTGGTCCCTCTAGGGTGTATGGAATACTGAGAGCTGTAAGCTTCTGCCATAACCTCCTGTCTGATATCTCCACTAGGCACACATAGACGCGAACCAAACCTAAGTGTACCATCCTCATGGATTTGCATCTCCTTTCTGAGTCCTGACTCACATTCTGCCCTAAGCTTTTGAATCCTTGGGTCCTGTGCCTGAGCTGCCTTGATCCTGTCTACCAAGTCAGATTGAACTTGTAGACTCGCCAGTACTCCTACATCACTAGGAAGTATAACCTCGATGCCCATCTCCTGAAGGTCTTCTAAAATGTGCTTTTGTGTTGTCAACATAAATGCGCCGCCTCTCCTGCTAAGAGCGTCTGCTACCACATTAGCCTTGCCTGGATGATACTGAAGCTCCACGTCATAGTCCTTAATCAACTCCAACCATCTTCTCTGCCTCATGTTCAGTTCCTTCTGAGTAAAAATGTACTTCAGACTTTTGTAGTCTGTGTACATGTCCACTCGATCACCATATAAGTAATGCCTCCATAGCTTCAAAGCAAATACTACTGCCGCCAACTCCAAATCATGAGTTGGGTAATTGTAATGCCTGTGGTTTGTATTACGTATCTTGGTATACGTGTACGTATTTTGACTCATATTGCAAGTCTCCCTGCTTGGTTTATTTGGCATTTTTATTGCTTGGTTCACCTTGGGATTGGTTCGGTTAGGCTTGGGTTTGCTTATTTGGTTCATCATGAACCGAGTGGACCGAACCAACTCCCACCTACCACTTCCCCCTTCCTTTATTAGCCGCCCAACTCTCTCTCTCTCTCTTCATTACTCTTCTTCATTTACTTCTTCTTCCCCACCATTACTCTACTTCACCTACCAGGAAGAGAGCTAGGCAAGTGTAACTTGCTTCACGAAGGAACTTCCATTTTGTTGTTCCCTTTTCTTCTCCTCAAGATCCTAAGCCTATTTAGTATTTAGTGTTTTCAAATTCTATGGCTCATTCTACGTAGATCTAAGTTTCTAGTATTTTTGATCCTCTTGGTTTTGATCTACTAAAATAACTTGTTTTCGAAAACTAAGAGTTCCATATAGTAGGCCTCATGATTTTACACAAGTTTGGTCTTGGGATGGCCGGATTTCACCAAGTCCTGGCCGAGATGGAGTTCCTGAGCTTTTTACGCATGATTGTATTGACCATGTGGAGAAGATATAGTTTTACGCCCACGCATTGCGTGCCAGCGTAGTATCAGTCTTTTACGTACACGTTTTACGTGCCAGCATTTATTTTCGGCCTTTTACGCTCACGTCTTAACGTGCCTGCGTAGTGCCCCTTTTACGCTCACGCATTGCGTGTAAGCGTATCCCGCTCTACGCTGAGTTATCAATTTTACGCTCGGGGCTCTCCCGTTAGCGTAAAATCGTGCTCGCGTAGACGTGGGCTCACGTAAAGTTTTACTCGCGTAAGTTTTACTAGCGTAAAATCCCTAGCTCGAGCAGATCTTCACGAGCGTAAAGTTGCCCGAGTTTTCCTCGCGTAAAGTTTTACTCGCGTAAAATCTGCTCGAGGGTTCGCGTGCGTAAATTTTTACGCGCGTACGATCTTGCTAGCGTAAAGCCTGGCTAGCGTAAATCCCAGTTGTATGCTCCCTTGCTCGCGTAGAGCTTGCTAACGTAAAGCTCACGCGTAAAGTTTCACTAGCGTAATCGGTGGTACGCGCGTAGAAACTTGAGTTCCTATGGCGTACACCTTTACCTTTTATAGATATTTTACGCCCATTTTATATCCTTACGCCTTTTGTCATGAACTTGAAAATCACGAATTTGTTTAATATGTTTGGAAATGATAATTGAACATGGCATGGTATGACAAGTATACCTGACATGATCATCTCGAATTGCTGTTGCGACGGCTAACATGACATGACACGACCTGACAAGAATGATTGACCTGGACACCGTGGACGATTGTGTTTGTACATATAAACCAGTACTGTCTTGTATCATGTCTAGGACGGAGACCCCTGAATACCACGGTCAGGGGCACCTACTGAAATTGACTAAGGCTAATTAACTAGAATAATTCAGTAGACATGAAGAGATTCCCCGCTACAGGCAATCCCGTTATCTGGGCGCATTCAGTGGACTTGTAGCCTACCGACGAGTAGGGCACATTTCCAGCACACAGTCATGTGGTGCACCATTAATAAACGGACATTCGACCTGGATAACCGGATGGTCTGCAGGGCTTGTGGCTGTTGGGATAATCTCATTATATTTTGCTAGTAACTAGGCTTGTGATAACCCTAGTTAGTTAAAAGTATCAAGCCGTACTCATTGTTTGGCCGTGATTGATTGGATGGAGTCTAGCCCTGTCTAGTTGTCATGATCCTGTACAAGATTGTATCATGACCTGATTTCTTGTATCGATAAATGTTGAGATACCAAGTTCTGTTCAGATGAAGGGTTACAACCCCGGTCCTTGTTTGGTTTAAGGGTTGTAATTTGGCTATCTGAATAGTTCTATGGTTATCTTATCATATATCGTCCTGATTATGTGTGCTTACCTTAACAATAAGGATCAGGGGTCCAGTTCTGTTCAGGCGAAGGGTTACAATCCCGGTCCTTGTTTGGTTTAAGGGTTGTAACCTGGCTCCCGGAGCAGTTCTGTGTCCTCTCTTCGTTTATTGCCTTATTGCTCTCCAAGCCATGTTCGTCTTGTTTTGCCTTACTCCAATGACATGATTACTTATACCAGCCTTCACAATAAAGATCAGGGGCAAAGTTCTGTTCAGGCGAAGGGTTACAACTCCGGTCCTTGTTTGGTTTAAGGGTTATAACCTGGCTTCCGGAGCAGTTCCTTATCCTCTCTTCGTTTATTGTCTTATTTTTACCATATGCCAAGAGTAATCATGTTTTACTTACCAATAGTATTTGAGATGGATTTCTATTCAGGTGAAGGGCTGCAACCCCGGTCCTTGTTTGGTTTAAGGGTTGTGACCTGGCTACTTGAATGGTTTCTTCGTACTCAGTTTACAGTTGTTATCCCTATTATTATCAGTTCTTTATTTATTATTTATCTTTAATACTCTATTGTGATATGCTGGTTTTAGTTCCTAAGTGAAGCCTCCTTTGTGGCACTTGCTCTTTCTGGGGTCTGACCCAGCTGGTTTTGTGTGGCCAGATATCGGAGCAGCTCCAGAGGTTCTACCTACCTTCCAGCCAGATGGTGGCCACCAGGCGTAACCCTGGCAACGAGTGGGTTTCTTTTGTTCTCCCACTTTACTGTAAATTACTCTTTTGAGGCGTTTAGCCGACGAGCACGTGTTAGCTCGGTTGCACATTTATTTACTGTCTGCCTACGAGCTATAACATGATTGACAAATCCTAGGGTTGATCATGTGTGACTAAACTCTTGCTAGTCTTCACATTTTGTACGACTAGCTTCATGATCATCCAATATGTAATGTATGGGACGCCTTACTATTGTATATTTGATGTTCTAATATCTTGTGACTGCTACTACTTGCTTGTGATTGAGACACTAGGCTTGTTTATGACCATAGGAGACTGATGGATTGTAGTTAAACCCTCATGTATCTAGACAACCGTGACCGTATAGCGAGGTGGGTTGCACTTCAATATACGTAGCTGGCTATGTACGCCCCCGCTCTCCAGTATTCTGGTTCTGGGGCGTTACAGTAATTCTTCTCGTGGTCCCGAAGTTGCCTAGATGCGTACGCTATCACCTTCCCATGCTGCATGAGGACACATCCAAGTCCTTTTCCTGATGCATCACAATATAATGTAAAACCTCCGGGTCCAACTGGCAATGTAAGAATAGGCGCTGATATCAACTTCTGCTTCAAATTCTCAAATGATGTCTGGCATTCTGCCGACCAGACGAATGGCACATCCTTCCGTGTCAAGCGTGTCATGGGCGCTGAAAGTCTTGCAAAATCTGATACAAACCTTCTGTAATATCATGCCAATTCCAAGAAACTCCGTACATCAGCTACGGTCTTGGGTACTGGCCAACTCTCTACGGCTTCTACCTTCTTGGGATCCACTGCTACTCCAGCTCCTGATATGATGTGACCTAAAAATGAAATACGATCCGTTCAGAACTCGCACTTGCTGAGCTTGGCGTACAACTGGTTCTCTCTCAGAACCTGCAACACTTTCCTGAGGTGGTCTTCATGTTCCTCTTCATTAGCTGAGTATACTAGAATGTCGTCGAGGAACACAACGACAAATTGGTCTAAGTACGACATAAAGATGCGGTTCATCAAATCCATGAATATTGCTGGAGCATTGGTCAAACCAAACGGCATTACCAAGAATTCATAATGCCAATACTTCAACCTGAATGCTGTCTTAGGAATATCCTCCTTCCGAACCCTCACTTGATGATACCCTGACCGAAGATCTATCTTGGAGAAAACTCTAGCTGTGCTCAACTGATCAAACAAGTCGTCGATCCTGGGTAGTGGGTACTTGTTCTTTACTGTTGTCGCATTTAGCTTCCTGTAATCGATGCACAATTTGGATGACCCATCCTTCTTTCCCACAAGTACCACTGGTGCTCCCCATGGTGATATGCTATAGCTTGGATGAACTTCTTCTCCTTCAGTTCCTCTATGGGCTGATATACCTTGGCCTGCTCTGAGTCCGCCATTTTGTAAACTCGATTTGATATCGGTTTAGTTCCAGGTGCCAATTCTATACTGAACTCAATATCTCTAATCGGTGGTAGACCTGGAAGTTCTTCAGGAAATACGTCTAGAAACTCTTCAACTACCTTCGAAACTTGAACTTCTTCCATTGCCGTCACTACTCCCTGCTCTTGTTGAGTTGCCACTGATCTGACTAAGGTGAACCGCTTCATGCCTGGAATATCAAAAGATACACTCCCTCTACGACAATCTATTGTCGCATGACTGTCTTTCAGCCAGTCCATGCCTAAGATAACGTCGAAATTTCCAACAGGAAATTGTATCAACCGGACGGGTAAGGAATGCTCGCAAACTACAACGCTACATGCTAGAATAACTCTACTAACTGCTACGAGCCCATTACCAGTGAGTATATTTAACCTCCCTGGCAATGCCTCGAATTCCATTCCTAGCCGTGTTGCAAATTGTGCAGATATAAATGAGTGTGATGCTCCCGAATCAAACAATGCTACTGCGGGATATGAGGCGACGAGAATGTTACCTGCCACAACATCTCCTGATGCCAATGCCTGTTCCAAGGACAGAGTGAATGCCTGTCCTCGACCTCCTTGTTGGTTCCCATGCTGCGGCCTAGCCTGGTGCTACTGCTGGCCTCTTCCTTGATGATGCTGGGGTGGTCTTTGCGGGTGCTGCTGCATCGGCGGTGCCTGCTGCCGAAACATCTGAGCCTGTGTCCTGAACGGGCGCTGTGCCAACGGTCTTACTGCCACCGCTGGTCCTCGATACTGTCCTGCCCCTCGTGCTAGCAGAGCAGGAAATTGTTGTACTAGTCCTCCTGACCTTGAATTCATGGGACAGGTGGTAACCCGATGATTTGAATTTCCACATATCAAACACTGCCCGTTCAATGTCCGACACACATCTCTAGTGTGTCCTACCTTTCCACAATAAGTGCAGCCCACTGGGGGTTGCTGGTTCTTCCTCTGCTGCTGCTGCCTGGGTGGTGGTGCTGGCCCTCGCATTGCCACTTCGTGAATGCGAACGCCAAGGGATGGTGCTGTTGTTCGGGGTGCTGCTCCCCCTCCTCCTTCAATCTGACTGTGTAATCTCTTCTGACCTCCAGTCCTTGCCGGTTATCTCATGCCTTCGAGTCGCCGTCAATACTTCATCAAAAGTCTGGTAATTGTGCCCCTCTATCAATTGCAAGAGCTCAAGATGAAACCCTTGCTGGAACCTCATAGCCCTCTGGCTCTCTGTTGCTACCATCTCTGGGGCGAACCTACTCAATCTGCAGAACTCTGCTGCATAAGCATCTACAGTCTTGCCAGCCTGTCTGAGGTTGATAAACTTCTGTTGTAGCTCAAACTGCGCCACAACTCCATAGTACTTTGTCTTGAATCTTGCTGTAAAGTCGTCCCAAGCCACAAGACGTCTGATGCCTACCTCCTCTGATTCCCACCAATCGCGTGCGAGATCCTGAAGTAACAACTTCACCTGATCCACACGTTCTTCTGCCGGCACCTTAGCGGCTGTCAAAATGGCCTCAATATCCTTAAGCCATGCATCTGCTGAGATGGCATCCTCCGTGCCTTCGAAACGGCGGGGGTTGTACTTGCAAAACCTGGCTGACGCTCCTGAATCTGTCCTTGCCCCTCTTTCCAAAGCTGTCTGCAATCCTTGGTTAAGTAGTACATTCTGCTCTTGTAACTAAGCGTGCATACGTTGTTGGGCTAACATCTGATGTTGCTGAGTAGCCATCATCCCTCTCATGATCTCCAGAAGAGCTGGTGTGTCCACTTCCACAGGGGTCGGTGGAACTATCGGTGGCGTTGGAACCTACGGATACTGTGGCCCAGCTGCTGGTTCCACTATCACTTCTTCTTGGATAGTCTCTTGAGGTAGTACTGGCCCTTGTTGCTGACCAACCTGGTCAGGTTGCCCATGTTGCCCTTGTTGTTGTTGCCCAATCCTGACAGATGCGGACGAGGTGCCCCTAGGAAAAGGGACAAAAGAACAATCAAACGATCGGACAGGAAAGATCAATGAAGTCGAAGGATACCGGAATGTCAAGCTAGAGTCGAAAGTAACGAATCATGAGATCAAGGGGGAACATGTGTGATTGAGACATCCTATAAATTAAAACACCCCAAAAGTCTGAAATCAGACCTGCATGGGCCACCACTAAAACCTTGTCACGCCCCAGAACCAGAATACTGGAGAGCGGGGGAATGACTCAGCCAGCTACGTATTATGGGTAGATGAATACTGTATAATACGATCAATGCTGTCTAAAAGACAAGGGGGTGCATGCTATATGAAAGTCTCGCTATGGTCACTTCACATCTAATGTCTCAATCATTCAAACAAGAAGCAATAACAGAGAACATTTAAGATAAAGCAATAAGGCGTCCCAAACGCTTAGTCAAAATGTTCTTGAGATCTGGCTTTACAAAACATAGCCAGATGATATAGCAACGTATACACAATTGTTATCAGCTGCAGTCTGACTTTATTACAATTATGTAAAAGTAAGTGCAGGACTATCCGACTAACATGTCGGTGCCAAGCGGCAAAATGTAAAGTAATTAACAAAATGAGCGGGGAAGTAAGGAACCCACTCGAGTCCTCCTGCGATCATTCCTCTAGTATTGACCATCTTGGAGGTAGAGGTAAGCTGAGTCCTCGGGAACCGGCTCTAAATCTGGCCATGCAAAACCAGAGAGGTTAGACCTCTAATAGCAAGTACCGCAAGGAAGCACGATATGAGGAATTAAACCAGTAAATAAGAGAATATAATAATAGATCTCTGCTTGCTACTAGGATTCACGTAACATCACGACACTTCGAACCAACCTCCCAACCAAACAAGGACAGAAGTTGGCCCGTTATGTCCTGACGCTTTGATCATCTCAGTTAGGTAACAGAGTAGGTGCAGTATACAAACAAATCAACTTAAACGGCCATCCAACTCCTACGGCTTACTACTGTGAGTCCCAAGTTATCCTGGAATTATGCAATAATGATTTCTCAGTTCCTACTATGGGCAAGCAAGGCTAGTCTATCCAATCAATCAATTGCGCCAATCATGAATTAGACGAGTCCCAGCGGGACGCCCGTCATCAATATATAATATACAACAATACAAGCAAATACCGCTCCCTGCCCGTGTGGCAGATTTGCAGTATCTGTGGAAACCAGCCGGCCTGTTGGGCGCTAATAGTCCCAAAGAGGGCTGCCATATAAGAACTCGGGAATCCATTCTCTGCATGCAATCATTATTTTATTTAACTTAGTAGCCTCTATGTTAAGTGAAATCCCATGCCGTGGATCATGGTCATTTCAGAATGAGTACTTCCGTACAAGGTACGATATGCCCAACTCTACAACGATATCCGTGCGGTTAGGTTGTAGGTCTTACATAGCGTAATGCAACAATTAAAACTAACCACGGAATAATCATGCCTTGACCATAAAGTACACATACTACTTTCGTAAAATAAATAAATAAATTGTAGCCTGCATGTATCTATATGTCAATATTCGGGATTGGTCAATCGATTGCAAATATGAACGTGTCTTATTCCATTTAATTCAATAAGACGACTAGCCAGTCTCTTAGTTCCATCTAGGAACGCATGATAAATTATTAATCTCATGATCAATTATTGAAATAAAAAAAATCTCATGCGGTTGGGAAATAAAAATCTCATGCGGCTGGGAATAAAAATCTCATGCGGCTGGGAAATAAAAATCTCATGCGGCTGTGGAAAATAAAGATTTCATGCGGTTGAGAAATAAATATTTCATGCGGCTGGAAAATAAAAATCTCATGCGGCTGTGGAAAATAAAGATGTCATGCGGTTGGGAAATAAAGATTTCACGTGGCTGAGAAGTAAAGATTTCATGCGGCTGTGGAAAATAAAGATTTCATGCGGTTGGGAAATAAAGATTTTATGCGGCTGTGAGAAATAAAATTTCATGCGGCTGAGAAATAAAAATTTCTCATGCGGTTGGAAAATAAAGATTTCATGCGGCTGTGGAAAATAAAATTCCATGCGGCTGAGAAATAAAGATTTCTCATGCGGTTGGGAAATAAAGATTTCATGCGGCTGTGGGAAATAAAATTTCATGCGGCTGAGAAAGTGGGGACCTATCTTCTCAGAAAACCTGAGAAGGATGGTCAAGGAACCCTTGGCTTCCAAGCTCCATAAAACCTTCATCGTAAGTCCAAATTTGGACTTCCATAGGTCATAATGGGGTAGAACGAAATTTCCTACAACATGGAACCATCAAAAATTGGAAATAACAATGTTAAATAGATCAAAACCCAAAAAATCCGAAAATACTATAAACTTAGATCTAGAAGAATTTAGCCATAGAAATTGAAAATGCCAAGCACTAAAGTGTCTTAGAATGTTGAGAGGAAGACAATGGAACAACAAAAATGGAGATCCATCAAGAAGCAAGTTGGCACTTGCCTATCTCTTCTAGGTTGGTGGGAGAGTTATGAGGAAGAAGAAGAGTAATGAGAAGAAGTAATGAAGAGAGAGAGAAAGGGTTTAGGCTTTAAATGAAGGGGTGGTGGTAGGTGGGGGTTTGTTTCGGTTCATGATGAACCAACATAATTAAACCAATTCAAGCCGAACCCAAAACAAAGCTAAAAGCAGAGTATAAAAGCAGAAAGTAAAATGCAGAAATAAAATGCAGAAAATAATTAGCAGGAAATTAAAGGAATTTAAATACAGAACAATACATGATAAATATTAAATGAATACATTCTAGCAGTACATGTATTTAGAATACGTATTCTGGGAACGGGAAGTGACAATATGTTAAGCAGTATTATTGCATTCACATGTATGATAATATATCACATTTATGTAATTTCTTACCCTCAACGGACTCCTCCGTACCCACATCAAATACAGGTTAGATAATATACTTACTCTGCCTGCATAAAATATTCATTAGCGTGCATCCTGACTACATGACCACTGGTGATAGTGCACCATTTAGGACGATGCTATATAGGACTTCATAAGGTATAGGATGTACCATTCACTAGGTTGCGTGTCCGAATGAATGTCTCAATGCCTCGTGCTACCAAAGCACGCTGATTCCTTCCTAGACCGAATCGATCCCTGCGCCCTGGGTACAGTTCGAGGAAATAATACCTTATGCACAAGTTATCCATGGTCATGCGAATACGTATTCGACTCGATCGTGAACAAAATTACATAGTACAATATTGAATAAGTAAAGGCAACAGTTTATTATCTCATCTTTTCAAGTAATGTTCAACGACTAATTCATTTCCACCAGTACCATCATTTCCACTTGGTGATCTTGGCAATCCCATGCCTCATCATTTCTCATTGAATCTATTCATAGCAACATTTCTCATAGCATTCCTTTTACGAGGGACAATTAGCATTTCATTCATTTAGAAAGGGCATTAGCATTCATTTCATTGTTTATAAGAATGTAGGCAACATCTCATATCTATGCAACAGTTACACTTAGTGGACATGATTCAAGTGTTTCATTCATATCAAGTGTTTTGTTTGTTTTAGCATCATTAAACATAAGGGACCTTATCAATTCATTCTTAGGCATCAAGTCACATTAGCAGTTTAAGTATTGTTCATTTCAACGATCCTCAGCATAAGCATCTATATTAAGTAGCAACTAAAACATGGGACATTTAGGGACAGAGCATAGCAATATAGTACTCTATTTTATTAAGCATGAAGGAGTAGAGGAGAAGGGACAGTTCCACTCACTTGTACAAAGGGTCTTTCTGTTCTGATTGTAAACATTCCCACTAGGCAAACTCTACCAGTGAGCCACGTTCTAACACTCATTCCAGCCGGCCAACTAAAAGAGACTACATTAGTCTCAATTCCTTTGATTTCCAACACAAATCTCGGTCTAACATTCTGATTGTATCCAACATGCTAACCAAATACCTCGTGCGGAGCGGGATATTACATAAATACTACTCAGAAAAGGTTTCGTCCTCGAAACTTAAGGGAACAGCTCATTCTTCTAAATTCAGTTAGTCACAATAAGTTCCTCATTCAGCTTCAATTCAATATCTGTTTCGGCACACTCGGCCATTTTGAAATTGCTATCCAACTGTACCACTTAATCCATCCACGATTCAATCCGTCTTTCTATTTTCCAAAATATTTACACTTCTCATTTATTCACTAACATTCTGCCATGCAGCTCTATCTTGTTGCAGCCTATCACTTCATTTGGATTCATACACATATTTTAGGTGTCCCTAAAATATATGCACTTGAGCCAAAGTCCACGCTAGTGCGATTCGATAAGCTCTCCCAACAGTGTTATCTTGGTCACAGCTTGTCACTTCGTTTGGATCCATACACATACTTTAGGCATCCCGAAAATATATGTATTTTCAGCCAACTTTCGTGATAGTGCAATTTAACAAGCCACAGGTGTATATTTCTTCCCCAAATCCGACTTCGCATCCTTTCAATTGACTTATTACTTCATTCACTTCACCACAGTCGCTACGTCCAAGTAGAATATTTCTAATATTCGAGCTAAGGGTCTAACTTGAAATTGACCAAATAAAGAGTTCACAATAATCAATATGCAATTCTATTCCTTTCCGAATCCAACAAACATTTTCTACCGAGACAATTCACCATTTCTAAAGGCACACATTCGAGGGTCACACCGTGCAACATTCTATCCAACATAATGTCAATTTCGTAATATCTCATTTCAACTTTCCTTACTGACTATAAAATCACTAGCCAAACTTCTAAGCAACGATCTATCTTTCCAACTAGATACACAACATTCAAGGTTACTCTAGCTAATCGACTTTAGATACCGACCTAACATTTTAGTCATGAGCAGTCAATTCCATCTCCTGAAACAATTGACTTCTGGATACGCACACAATTACAATTCTTGCTTACGGTCGACACATTACTTTGCTAGTGTCAAACAATTCTGAGGCTCACATTGTAGCATATACTTCCTTAGGTCATTCTTATTACCACCATCTCTCGTTCAATCCCAAGAGGTCATCATATGGGTCGTCAACAAAACTATGGGATCTTACTATTCGGTCTGTATGACAAAGTCATACCACTAAGTCTTACTTGTATAAAGGGTCTTCCTGTTCTGATTGCACACATTCTCACTAGATGTAGCCCTACCATTGAGCCACGTTCTAACACTCATTCCATCTGACCAGCTAAGAGAGACTACATCAGTCTCAATTCCATTGATTTTTGACATAAGTCTTGGTTTAATATTCTGATCGCATCCAACAAGCCAACCAAATGTCTCGTACGGAGCGGGGCATTACACCCCTTCTATCCTGGTACCTGGTGCAAACTCATACTCAGGCACTTATTAATCACTCTAGGGTTCTTTTCTATAATTAGTTATCAAAATACATATACAATTAGTTCCTAACCATTATGACACCATGACATCTTCCTGGTACCCTTTTACCTATCAGACTACTCTCTGATACATACAACTCATATACCCAAACTAGCAAGGTACCATACCTGCTAAACTTACTTCTATATAGACTGTCCCTCTCCTCTACTGTCTGGATTACTTGTACTCTTACTTCCAAGTACTCCTTCATCCATATTAACTAATATACCCATATAATATTATCACATAAGATAATTACTGATACTAGCACCTTACTCAACTAATCCCGGACATACCCTGGATACTATTACTTCCTAGGCATAGAAACACTAGCTTCCCAACTATACACAACATCTGCACTTAATGTTCTAAGGCACTAACTACTGAAATCACAACTGATATTCTACTCCCCCATCTACCATTGGTACCTATACTTACTATACTGATACTTTCCAGAGAACTATTTCTAGAAAGGTGCAACACTAGGAGTCATTTTTAGATTGATGCCTATAGCTCATATGTCCGACTAGGAACCACTCACAACCCATAAGCTATACACAAAACAACCAACATTGATACTCGAGGCATAAACCTATCTGCACTCTACCAAGCTACTACACCATCCAAGGAACCTCAGATATAATAGAATGATCCCTATAAGGAATTGTCCTAGAGGGAATTAAGGATGCCCCTATTCCTGAGCTGAGGAAGGTGACATAAATGATTTCTATAATAATAAGAGTAGCTAAATAGAGATGATATCTTAAGAACCAATTTAAGATTCAATCTGATAATCGCATATGTCTGTTCGTAATCATGTTATCCAGAATCTTTGCCACGCCAGTAAACGTAGCTACAATAAACTATACTGTCCATGACTGAGGTATATGCTTCTATAGTCATATTATCTAGAATTCTCACCACGTCAACCGATATGGCTACAAGAACTATAAATTTGATAACTAGTATAAGTATCTCCAAAGCCATGCTATATATCTTCGCCATGCCAGCTTAGTATGGCTGCAATAAACTCTAGATTCTATAACTAAAGTAGACTTTTACCTTTCATATTTCTCTTTCCAAATATGTTATCAGAATATACCTTAACTCAGTCTATAAAATTCATCTCGATATGAAAACAAAAATCTACAATAAATCATCAAGAATCAAATTCAACCAGTAAGGGTGAACAGGAACAAGAGGAAAGGATTTCGAATTGGAGTTCAAAATAAGATTTTCAAGGGTCGTCCCAGGAATCCTTAAGAAGTTCTAATTGTGACTGAGTATCCTCTAATCCTAATATCCTATTTTCTATATCCTATTGCAGGCTCGTATAGTAGTACAACTAAGTCATTGTACTACCACGACATTGCTCTAATTGCAAAGTTTGACCTGCATGGGCCACCACAAAAAAATGTGTCACGACTCATACCCGATGAAAGGGCACGAGATCGTGGGTACATCTAGCCTACATCGCAGTATAGGTGACCGACCACTATCCTAGGTTTCATAACTAACTATAACATAATATAAATATACCAGTCGATGAAAACTCTCCATACGGAGGACAATCAGAGAATAATACAATCTCAATCACAAATAGCTAAGGAAGAATATTAACACGATAAGGAATAGATAGATGTCCAAAGTGCAATATAACCAAATAGAAATAACTCTAAGTGTCAACAACACATCTCAAAGAGTAAATAGTATAATAAGACATGTCAGAAAGATAACTGGAGACAAATCCAGGCAAATATCATAGCTATCTAACTAAGCACTATTGGTGTCTCCTCTAAGCTAGCAGGATCCTCATGTTGATCTAAGTCACAAGTGTCATCGACGCCCGCTCCATAATTGGTCGTGCAAAAGTCTTCCAGATCCTCTAAAAAATATATCTAGTCAAGATTGGAACGAAGTACATAACTCTGAAAGCAGTTCCATTACATGGTAGGCAGTATATAACGCGCAATAGAAGAATATACATGATATACTGGAATAGAAATACAGAGAAGTAGTATCATGAACATATAAGAAAACTGAGTATATGAATAAGATAAAGAATATGTTACACAGGAATAAACATGAAGTAATTTAGAGCACAAGTCAGTTATGTGATTGGTTTAGATTGCATATGATTATTCTACGACAACTTGATTATAAGTAGCTGTGCCTCATGTGGACGCATGTAAGTAGCTGTGCCTCTGAACTTTGAAGGCATTGACTTTGGAGGAAAGGGTATAAAAACCTTCCGTGTCTGGCATTGGCGCACGCAGGTAGCTGTGCCTCTGGAGTGAAGACACTAGTTTCTAAAGTAAAGGAAAGGGAGGGGCCTACCACCATCTTGCTTCTAAAGTTAGTGCAGGCGAGTAGCTGTACCTCTGACTTGAAGGCTTTGTCTTCTGAAGTAAAGAGCGATAAATATCCGCTCTTCAAGGATTTCCCTCTTAATTGCCATCATAATATGGGGAGTTACAAGGGTCTAAGCCTGACATTCATCGTGTTGAGTCTTAGGTTCATCCCATTAATGCAGGAATTCTGACCGTCGGCCATGTGGCATGCACTCTGGGCCATTCTCGATCCTATAAAAGGGGAAGTTCTTCTCTGAAGAGTCTTCGTCTTCTTTTTGGCATCTTTCACTACCATATGATATCCAAACTTAACTTCCGATCGGCCTTGTATAATTTGGCTGTTGGTTGAGGTTTTTTTCGTTCATAGGAGCCATGTTCTTATATAAGAACTCTGTGTAAAAGAAGCCATTGCTGCCCTTAAGATGTATGTAAATATCCACCTTCGGGAGTTTAACTCTGGGCAATGTCTGGAGTATCTTTGAGGTCCTGATGACCTAGGTCATGGGTGGATAGCCAACCCGAAGAGCCACAGGTTGTGCTATGTCCTTCCCATTCAGGGCTTCGCGACTTGCTGAGCTCTTTGAATGCTCGGGCCAATGACTACTTCAGGAAGTTGCTTGCTTTGGCTAAGTGGCTGATATGATTCTGGGAGGCTGCACCCATAAAAAGGTCAGAATACGCCTCGATGGAGGTCAATCTTCTGCCATGAAGAAGAAAGAATGTTCTTTAACGAAGACCAAATCCCTTATAGACCCCTATAGGCTCTGTCGAATCTGTACCAGATCCTTTGTAGACGAACAGAATTAGCCCTTTTTGTGTAGTCTCGATGTGTCTGTACTAGACTTTGGTAGACATGATGCATAAGGGACTTATTTCCTTATATTGTGTTATCATCTGCTCTATGGCGAAGGAATGTCATCAGCTGAGATTTTTCCTGCTTCTACAAGACCCCCTTCAAAGTATCCCGAACTTTAGTCAAGCTCGGGATACTTTGAACAGAAGCATGAACATGTGGTAGGATTGTACGAGCTTAGTGATGGCTTGTGTTACGCCTAGCTATTTAGCATTAATTGTCCTGAGTCATCATTTCAGAGCAAGACCTCTTGATGACTTCTTGATATAGGAGCCTCTTACAACTTTACAGGGATTGCGAATCTCTTGGGCAGAGGAGGTTCAGAGTCATGTTCCTTCGATCACTCGTAGTATTGTCATCTGACATGGAGTGGAGCTGTGTCTTAGCTTGTAAGCTTCCATCTGATCGACATCTGGCTCGTGCTTGGACCATGCGAATAGTCTATATAAAGGACTGCCCCTTCCAAGAGAAGACTCAGCTACTTTCACAATGGCCTTGCTTGCCCGACACTCGGCTGCTGATGACACTGGAGTTTGCTTAAGGAGGTTGTCGGTGGCAAACCTTTTCATTCGAAGAAGCCATGATAGAACTACCACTGGATCTCGAGACGTCCCCGCGCTCTGGATGTCGTGGGCGTTAATAGCGTCTTGGACCTCTGATTCCTGGATTTGGATTGCTTGCCATTCCGAGGAATAACTAGGCCTGTAGCTGTGGTTGCTCCTATGGCCAGTTGGAGAGATAGGGGAGTCCTGTGCTGGTCTTCATCCTCGACTCGGGCCGGTAGCTGCTTCGGGTGGTGGCTTCCTTTTAACCAGAAAGTGATTGGCTCTGTCACTGCCTCGCCCGCGCTAATGAGAGCTTATACTGTAATTTTAGCTTTTTTGCTTCTGTGTATGTAACTACGAAGAGTCTGTAATAGGTCTTTGTAGCCACATGTTTTTATATATAGAAGATTTGTTGTCCCCGTTGCCTTTGTCTTCAAAATAAAGAGGGAATTTTTACCAGGGATTTGCCTGACCAGAGGTAATATCGACGTGGTAGGCTTAATCTTTGCCGAGATATAGAACAACAATCCAGAGGTAATATGGACGTGAATTGTTTTCTAGACCACCAGAATAACCATAGAGCTGATGCGAGAAGAACGACTACTCAGAGGTAATATGGGCATGGTAGCCGCATCTTCCAGGTGTAGAGGAGCAATCCAGAGGAAATGTGGACGTGAAGTTCTTCATCTACTTGAGAGAATATATAGGAGAGAGAGGGAGATCCCCTTACCAAAACTCATAGGCACCCTTTTCAGAGGATGTGGGCGCCTATGCTGGTTCCGCCTTCAGATGAAATATTTCTTTAGAAACTTGCCGTTGATGGACATTATTAGCAAGTCACCATTAGGCTTAGCTAGCCGATAAGCACCGTTGGAGTATACCATTTCTTTGACGAACGATCATTCCCACTTGGGTTCGAACTTCCCAGCCGTCTTGTGAGTCATTACCATCGGTCTTCGTACTGCCAAGACGAGGCCGCCCACTTGGTATGATCTTTCGTAGACCTTTTTGTTGAAGGCCCCAGAGATGCGGGCTTGGTAAAGCTCGATCCTTTGCTGCACAAGCAAACACTTCTCATCTAGCGCTTCTAACTCTTGTAACCGCCTGCGCTGATTATCTTCGACGGTTAAGCTTGTAGAGGTCACATTAGCAGACAAAATCTTCTTAAAGACTTGACCGGTGCTGGTTTCAAAGTCCCAAGTAGAGGAGTCAGAAGAGTATGAGTGCCTTATGACTTCTTCTTCTGAGTCTTCTGAGGTGGAAGTAGGTATAACGTACCCTAACCCTCGACGGGTACATTGGTAATAGTTTTGAGCTTTTTCCTTTGGAGCATGAATTCGTAAGGGAAGACGTAGGCCCTTGCCATAATTGAGCCCCTTGTTGCTGTTCAGGTTGTAACCCATCTTCTGGAGGAGGTTTTTGGCCTGCGTAGTGTAGCAGTAGAACTGCATCTTGCCACTGTCGAGGTCTGGGTCTTCAAGAGTTATTCGCTGCGGATGCTCCAATCGACCGAATATGATGGGTTCATCTTCTTTTTTCCTGGCTGGAACTATGAAGTAGGTGCCCCGGGCAGGGACAACTCGGCCCACATGGTTGACGGTCGTCACCTACGTCTGTAGCTTACGCAGAGAGTTGTCTAGAAAATATTTGGTGTTCCAGCATGCACCAGAGTAGTTCGAAGATGACTTCCTGTTAAAAAAGTGGGATATCTTATTCCGAGGGATTATATCATCGAAAGAGTGTGCCTCTGTGTTGGCACAGACATAGTCTTCTCGCTGTTCGTCAGTGAGGATTAGAGCTATTGCGGGAGGAGGGGGAGGACGCTTCCTTTTCAGTTCGACTACTAAAGGGGATGTGGACGTGCTACACTTTCTGAGGCTATCTCTGCCTCATCATCAGCATCACTGCTATCGTTATCCCAGGGGCTGACTTGTACAGATCAACATTCGTACAGTAGGCTTCAAGTCCTCGGAATGGGTCGATATCAGCAAACTCCGTTTTGATGGTCTCATCGCTGGCCACATATTTCATGCACTGATTTAGGGTGGATGGGACAATCATGTACTCATGGATCCATGGTCATCCTAGCAGTATATTATAGTTTATGTCTGCATCGATGACATAACAAGTTACTTCAGTATGGAGGTCACCAATCTGATACTTCAGGCAAATTTTGCCCAGAGGCTCGATCTTTCCTGCATTGAAGCCGCTGATTGTTGTGTTCGAGGCTGTCAACCGATGCAACAGAATCCCAAGAGTTTGAAGGAGGCTTCTTAGGATAATGCTCAGAGAAGAACCCGGGTCGATGTGGATACGATCGACCATAATGGCACCGACATACCCTGTATAATACAGGGGGTGATTATGCCGGTTATTCTTTAGCAGCATATCTTGCTGGGTGAAAGTGATACTGGAAATCACTTCGACCATGCTGTGGCAATGTGGGCAAGCTGCGGGGTCATCTTTTGGTGGCAGAACTTGAGTAAGAAAGGACTCTGCGTTCTGTAAGGCTTCATTGAGCGCATCTCGTGTCTCTTTAGAGAGGCGGAGGAGCTCAAAAAGTGAAAATCTAGCTGGAGTGTTGGCCAACTATGCTAGAATATTGTAGTTGTAGGGCTTGATAGGCCATATTGTCAGATCCTTTCTGAGAGGTTTGTCGAAGCGAACCTCCTTCTCTTTCTGCTTATCCGAGATAGGAGCCCGAGATGGATCTGCCTCTGGTGCGTTAGGAGCTTGAGATAGACCTACTCCTGATACATTTGGGACAGGGGAAGTAGTCGGTGGAGGCTCATCCTGCTTTGGAGCCTGGCTCTCCTCTTGTCGCTGCGCTGAGCGGGTTGACACAAAAGCATCATCGGTCGAAGCCGAGACCATGCGGCATGTTTTGCTTTTCTTCCCTTTGGTAGAAAGGGTCGTAGGTGCCATCATGTCGGGGACTAAGTCAGGATGAATCCACATGACTTCGCCTTGAGGTGTGGAGAACGGGGTGAGCCCTTGAGTGTTGACTACTTGAAACACCCACTTTCCTAAAATGAGGGTAATTTTGAACTTTTATAATTTTAGTCTTTCAGTAATGAGATTTAAATCATGTTATAATTTTTGGTAATTTTTGATTCTTTTAAAACTATTTAAAACTCTAGATTGTGGTTTTGGTGTTCTGCTAGTGTAACCCTAGAGACTACTTGACCTAGAGCCTAACCATGTGATTAGGGTGATTTATTTCTACATTTTTGCCTAAGGGTATTTTGGTCATTTTGTTTTTTGTGAATTATTTATTATTTATTGTATTGGTGTTGTGATTTTGACTTTTGCTAGTTGTGACTTTAGTGACTAGCCTAGAGTTTGACTTTCACTTTGGTGACTAGTTAGCATGGTGTGGGACCCTAATCTAACTTAAGTTAGTCTTAGTTGACTTGAGTGTGGCTACGTTTCATGGAGTGATTGGGTGTTTAGTGCATTGGACTTTTGGCTAAGAGGTTGACCTAGCTTGCTAATGATCTTGGCCCAAAGCCTATTCATATGAAACCCTAACCCTAATTCTCTGCATGGCCAGCCACAACAGCCCAAGAGTGACCTAATTTCAGCCTATATAATATTTCTACATGACTACTTGCCTCTTTTAGAACACCCCCTTTTAGAAACCCTAATTTCTTTCCCAAATTGTCAAATCTCACAATTCTTCCACCACATTGATCCTAATCTTTTGCAATTGGTTCTAAATCTGGAATAGAGGATGAAGGAGGCTAGCTTGCAAGGAGGGGAGCTCATTTGGACATTGCTTGAGGAAGGAGACTTCACAATTTGGGGCTTTTTCATAGAGATTGACTCACAAAAGGTAATCCCTTCACATCACCTCTAATTCTTGATTTCCTTCCATAGATGCATCCATCTAGGTGTCCCCTAGATGTAGGTGAAGTTTGGTAGGAAATGGAATTGGTTTGGAGTCCGTATCGGACACGTATCATTCACCAGGTCTATGTGTTTGTTGAAATGCCTCAAAGGGGTTTTTGTTCATATTTTTGAAATCTATTTGAATATGATTGTAACCCTATATATGTACTTTGACTTTCGTGAGGACTGAGCATGAATCGTGTCGGATTTTGTGTCCAAAATTGGACACGAACTGCAGCATGAGACACGCGCACACGTGCCCTGCTACCACCACCTGATTTCTCCCTGTGTAGGCCACGTGGACGCGTGCCACTTGGAACAAGGGTGGGGGAAGACACTGTCAGGCCACCCCTCGAGTTTCATGCACTCTTGTGTCGTATCGGACACGGGATCTTGCCCGCACTGATTCTACACTGCACAGCGCATTGTTGGTTTCGCTCATTGATACATTTTTGTATCTTGGACACGGCGACACTTGGACACTATGCAAGGTAACACACATGTACCCCTATGTCCCCTCTACACGTGTGCACGAGCTCGACTTATCTCGAGCTCTGTGTCGAGTCCACGAGGACTCGACACGCGCGTACGAGGAGTTTCTGTTGCAGTTTACTGATACTTCATTCTTTGTCTGTTTTGGACACTGTGTCTGTTTGTTGGACACGAGGACATCACTCACATGTACACGACCATGCCCACACACCTGACACACCACAACACACTTTTATTTGGTATTTTCATATGGATTGGGTTCGAAATTTATTGGAAAAAATATTTTGTTTACTGATTCATATATATGTTTCCAATTTTGGGGTATTTCGAAATAAGATTGAATTGGTTTTCTAAGATTGAATATGTTGATTGTTCAGATTTGTGTATTAATATGGTTTTGGTTTTGGCTTTGGTTGTTTTCAAACTGAATTGGAATGGGTTTCGATTTGTTAAAGTCCGATACATGAACTGTACACTGTTTTCGAAAACTGAGATTTGTTGAGCTTTTAAAACCTGGTAATTTAGCTTTTAAAAACCTGAGATTCACTGATATATATATGATGTAATACCTGAGAATTAGTTCATATATTAACTGTGTATTTGAAATGAAAACCTGAGATTATATAGGTTTAGTTCTATTTTGATTGATACAATTGATTGTGATATATATATATATATATATATATATATATATATATATATATATATATATATATATATATATATATATATATATATAGGTATTTCCAATATGTACATATGGGTTATTTGGTTTTACATATAGGTAGGTTACCGTGCAGTTCTGAGATTTGTATATAGAGTTTGGGGCTGTGATTCTCAGGTTTCCTGAGAATGTATTCCTATACATGCCATGAACCTGAGAACATAAGCCCTTACTGTCCACACACACACACACACATCCTACCACTCTCTTGTCTATATACACACACACACACCATATCATCCTTGTACACACACACACACACATTATTGCCTATACACATACATATACATATTGTTGCCTGCACGCACACACACATATATTATTGCCTGTACACACATACACACACACACTCTTACTACTGTCCACAAACACACACACCCCCTATCACAACTGCCATGCTCTCACACACCCTCTCTCTCTCTATATATATAATGAAAGCATGAATGAATGAATGTGATGTGTATAGATAGATGGATATATGTAATGAAATGAATAATGTAAACTATATATATGTGATATGAATACATGTATATAATGTAATGTATGTAAGGTATAGATGCAATGTAAGAACACATGTAATGTATATATGTAAACTTGTATGTATGCATGTATTTAGGTATGGTATATAGACTTGTGTGGTTCATTTTGGCTTGGTAATGTGTTTGACTGCTAGTATAGGCTTGGTTAGGCCTAGAATGACTTGTTAGACTAGGATTGGACCTAGTATGACTTAGTTGACCAAGTTCGACTAGTGTAGTTGACTAGAGTTGACCAAAAGTTGACTTTAGTCTAGAATGACCTAGAAATCATATAGAATGTATTATAAAGTTCAATATTACCATTTTGGACATGTTTTGACCTGTGTTGCTCTAAATAGGACTCATCTACTCTGTCTGGACATCTGTACTTACCAGATACTCAGGATATCAGGCGAGTACATTCTCTGATCATTTTATACTTGTTAGGATTTATATTCTTGCTCTAGATTATTTTACTTGATGCTGTCACGTTGTTAACACGGATTAGTACTATATGGATTTTTACATTGAGATGTTATCACCCTCGGGAGCATCGGGTACATCATGTCATGTGCGTTTCACTTTCATCATGTAATCCCGTGCTTTCACTATTCATGTATACTCTTGTGATTCATGTCCTCACATGTTCACAGAGCCCTCATGTATACCTTCATGTGCATGCATTTATGGGCCCTCATGTGAAATATTATGCAATGACATAACTTGTCTGGATCATTGTGTATTGATTGGGGTACGGGGGAGTAGAAGCAGTCATGTGAACAATTCCAAGTATTCATTGTACAAACTCTTTAGCGTAATCATGTGCAAATTCAAGTCGTTCACATGTCTATCTTGTACTCTACATCACTAGTCACTGATAGTTCTCTACTTAAAGTAGCTATTTACATTACAATTCTCTCTCTTTTACTACATGTACTTTCTTTCAGCGTTTCATGTATTTTACTCTATTGCATGCTTTATATTCCTGTCTTGATATGAACTGTTGAGATTATGTGCTCTTTCCTGTCCTGACTGGACCTGTTGAAAATATTACAGAGAATGACGAGGACTATTACCCTACCTATTATGGAGCTGCCATAGATGACTCCTGCGACTAGGTCCTTCAGCCGGATCCATCAGCAGTAGAGGATGTTACCCCTATAGTTTAGGCTAGTTAGCTTAGACTTCTATCTTATTTTGATGTTTTGTCTCATTTGGATACATTTATGTTTATATTTGGGATCTTGTTATTAATTCTGGATGTTGTGGAGATGTTATCTTAGACATTTAGACTTCTTCTCCTGTTTGTATCTTGTTTGATGATTTTCATTATCTATCTATCTTATCGTACTTCTACCTTAGTTGTGATTGAGCTGTACATTTCTGTATTGTCCCCTGTTTGAAGTGTATATATTATACAGGTACCTTATAATTGTTAGATGTATGTGACCTAGGACAGCGTTCTACCACCGACACTGCGGCGTAGGTTGGACGTACCCACTTCTCGTGTTCCTACACTGGGTACGGGTCGTGACACTACTTCCATTATCGCCTTTGGAATAGGGACGACGTCATCTTGCACCTCTGTAGCTGGAAAACTCCCAAACTGGAGAGTAACCATGTTGGCCGTGACGGTCTTCTTCTCATAAACCAACGATATGACGTTGCCGTTGATGAGGCGCTGGATTTGCCTTTTCAACACATAGCAATCTCGTGTTGAGTGGTGGACGTACTGGTGGTAATGGCAGTACTTGGGATGGTCCACCTTTTCTACTTCATCAGGACGCCTGGGTGCCGGGATGGACAGTTTGCCATTCTTCGTAAGCATCTCAAAGAGCTCCAGTGTGTCTTCGTCATTGAAGGAGTAAGTCTCCCTCGGCCTCTGCATTTTCGCAGACTTGGGGTTCACGAATGCTGAACCTTTGAGATGTTGACGGCTATGGCCTGCTTGCCTTTTTCGTTTTTGGGGTTGCTGCTGGACGAACGTCTCCCCTTGTCTTCACGCACAGAAAGTGTAGCCCCAGGAACTGCGCGTCCTGGGCTTTCCTCTGTGCGGTGTCCGCCTCTGTAATGAAAGGCGTCCACTCCGTGCAGGGAGCACTGTGCCAGAATTTGATTGCGGGTAGCATGTTCTTGCGGCATGAGTCCATAAGCATGGGCTCAGGCATGCCGGGCGGTAATCTGAGGGCTGCATGGCGGAAGCACTCAATATATGCGTGGACAGGCTCTTTCTCCCTCTGGACAATCTCCATGAGGGTCGAGATTGTCATGACCATCCCTCCTTCGTAGAATCGGTCCCCGAACATAGTCTTCAGGTCTTCAAATGTTGAGATGATGAAGCCTTTGTCCTGCAACTCATCCACCTGCTTCTTCAACTCCACTAGCTCGTTATTGTTTACTATATAGACGTGCTGAGATATCGGCTCTACACCGGGCACCAAATCTATAGAGAACTCCACATCTTTGTCCTGAGGTAACCCTGGCAACTCCTTCGAAAATACATCCATGAACTCAGCTATCAATGGATGTGGCACGCTCTGCTCCTCTACTGAAGCTCCACAGAAGACTCCGCTGCTCTGGTCCGTCTCTAGTCTAGTGAACTCGAACTCTGGCTCTCCTGGCACTCTGAAGAAGACTCTACCACCGCGACAATCTATACTGGCATGGTGCCTGCTCAACCAATCCATACCGAGTACAATATCATAGTTCGGTAATAGCATTACAAGCAGACTCACATCCAGTTTTCGGCCTCCCAAAATTACTCTCCGATCCTTGCAAACATCACGGACGAGGATGATACCACCCCCAGTCGTGATCTTGCAAGTCCTAGGCAGTGGTTCAGAAGAAAGCTGGTGTCTAACAGCAAAAGATACAGACACAAAACTATGGAAAGCCCCCGAATCAAACAAAACGAATGTAGGAAAGGAGTCAAGAAGAACAGAACCTGCTATCAGATCTCCCACTGCCTCTACATCCTCGGCTGATATGGCGAAGGCTCGCCCCTGATGACCTCCTCTGGTCTGCTGCTGGTGCTGGGTAAACGTCTGCTACTGGGGCAGCAATGGTCCCTTCTGCTGCCCTGTCGGAGCGTTGGCTCCTGCTCCCTATGCTGTACGTCCCGAAGACATGGGACAGTCCCTCAGCTGGTGCTCCGCTGAACCACAAAGGAGGTACTTGCATAGCCTTTTTCTGCACTCGTTCCACACATGTCCTGGCTTCTTACAGAAAGTGCAACTGCTGACTTGCTGCTGTCTAGGCGCCTTTTGTATCTGTTTCTGCTGAAAAGGCACACGATCCTGACTCTGGAACTGCTGCTGCTGGAACGGCTTCTGCTGATGCTGCTGCTGATAATAAGGCCTTTTGGCCTGGCCTCCACTACCGTTGGCTCCATATGAATCACGACCTCTCTTCAGTTTTAGTTCAAGGTCGTCCTCCTCTGCCATAGCTCCCGTCAAAATCTCCTCGAAGTAGCATTTCTGTTACTCTTGGTCAAGGACTTGACTTCCTTAATTAAGTCCTTCCTGAATCTCCTAGCCTTCGCTGTCTCACTCAGGCCCTCCACAAATCTGTCCAGACGGCAGAACTCTCCAGCGTACTCTTCTACTGTATGGTTCTCCTGGACCAGATTCTCGAACTGCGTCTCCAAGGCGCCAAGTGCTGTATCGGGGAAGAACCTCTCCTTGAAGAGCTTCTTGAAAGCCTCCCAAGTCTGCCCCTGTGTACCAACCCTAGGGTCGGTTTGGTACCATGTGCGGGCAAGGTCCTATATCTGGCTGCCCGCTGCTTCTATCTGAAGCCTAGCTGGTATCTCCGCGAGACAGAAGATCTCCTCTATATGCTCGATCTAGTCGTCGGCATATAGGATACCCTCGTTACCCTTGAAGTCTCGCCGCCACATTTTTTGGAAGTCCTGAATGCCCGGAGTCCTCGGTTGGTACGACTGTATCTGCCCCTCCTGCGGTTGGGCAGTCACCTTCTCTACTGTCACCATGGCTAACTGATGGGCATTGTCAATGTCCTGCCTTATATCTTCTGCCTGGCATCGGTGGGTCTCCATCATCTGCTGCATGAAGGCAAAGAACTGCCCCATATCGACTGTTCCCTGAGGTGGTGGTGGTGGCATCCCCTGAACCCCTAGGGTAGTCCTCGGAATCGGTGGAGGAGCACCTCCAAAAGTTGCAGACGGTCCCACCTGAGCTGGAACAAGAGGTGATGTGGTCGCCGGGCCCTGCTGAGTCGGGCGAGAAGTAGCAGACCTCTCAGCGGTATCCCTTTGACCAGAGCGCTGCGATCGTGTCTCTACCATCCTGAAGACAGATCAAAACAAAGAATCAATTACTGGGAAGGAAGCGATATAATCAAAGGAGGATAGTTCATTTCAAAAGAAGGCAATTAGCAGCAAGAATTTGATAAGAGTTTTCCTAATGTGATTGAGTACCTTAACTTATATCCTATATCCTACTGCAGGCTGTAACGATACTCTAATTCGAGTACCGCCACAAAATCGTACTAGTTGCGACATGACCTGCATGGGCCACCACTAAAAATGTGTCACGACCCGCACCCAGTGTAAGGGCACAAGAAGTGGGTACGTCCATCCTACGCCGCAGTGTCGGCGGTAGAACGCTGTCCTAGGTCACAACATCTAGCAATAACTATACCTGTACACAGATATACACTCAAAAAGGAGGAAAATAAAAAGGTACAACTCAATCACAACATCTAAGGTGGAATAAAGAGAATAGATGAAAAGATAAGATAAAAGAGTAATCTCCAACCAACTACAAATGAGAGTAATATCTTAATATACAACATATATCAATATCCAGGAACTGAAAGTACATAAGTAAGACAACAAAGGAAAACTAGTCTAGAAATCTAATCTAGACAATAGGCAAGTCCTCAGCAACTGTAGGATCCTCCTGAGGGTCTAAGTCATCGGTGTCATCTAAGCCTGTGCCATAATACGTAGGATAGAATTCCTCCTCGTCACCTGTAATATTTTCAATAGTCCAATCAGGACGGGAACTAGCACAATACATCTCAAGTAGTTCATATCTTGACAGGAAATATAAAGCATGTGACAGGCTAAGATACATGAAACGCTGTAAGAAATAAGCATAAAAGAAAAAGAGAAAACTGATAAACAAGTCTATCTATATATAATAATAGAGAACTGTAAGTGACTATGTGATTTAGAGTACAAGATAGACATATAAACGGTTTAATTTGCACATGATTACACTAAAGAGTTTGTACATGATTACACTACTTTGGAATTGTTCACATGACTATTTCTACTCCTCCATGCCCCAATCAATACACAAGGATCTAGACAGGTTATGTTATTGTACATAATAGTTTATACATGAAGCTCATGAGATCATGAGAGTGCATGAGTATACATGAATAATAAGAGTCCACAAAATACATGATGTTCGTGAAAAGCACATGACACGATGTATTCGATGCACCCGAGGGGGAAATATCTCATGTAAAGATCCATATAGTACTAATCCGTGATAATGTCTTGTCAGCATCAAGTAAATTAAACTATGACAAGAATATAATTCCAAACAAGTATGAAATGGTCAGAGATTGTACTCGCCTAATATCCTGGCTGTCTGATGAGAATATGAGTCTGAGCTGGAGTATCTGAGTCATATTTAAAGCAACACAGATCACAACATGTCCAAAATGGTAATATTGAACTTTACGATGCATTCTATATGATTTCTAGGTCATTTTAGACTAAAGTCAACTCTTGGTCAACTTCGGTCAACTTATAAAGTCAAGCTAGGTTAACTAACCAAATCCTAGCCAAACAAGTCTCACTAGGCCTAACCAAACCTGTACTAGTACACAAACACAAGTACAATGTCAAACTAAGCAATCACACACATAAGTGGACATATATACATATAATGTAATGTGAGCCTGGCAATGACAATCATATATGCCAACATAACAGTGGTTTAAAATGTGTGTGTAATGTCAATAGCGTATATGAATGTCATACTAGGCCATACTACCCTATAGAACCCTATTGGCCATCACACTATCACATATAATATCAAAATATATATAACATATATATACAACATACATGACTCATTTACATCTCTAGACTGTGTTGTCTGTCTCCTTGGAACTCAAGGATACAATGGTACAAGCCTATAAAACAGGCCCTGTTCAGGTAGGGTCTCCTTTACATAAGTACTACCCTATATACTTTGTATATATATGTAACGTCCGTATTTCGGAATACGTATTTTGATTAGGCGTATATGTATTTCGAACCTGTATTTTATTTTCTCAGATTCTGGCCTGTAATTGTGTTTTGGCTTAACTTGCAGATTTTGGTTTTCTCGTAAAATAGGTTTTTGGACCCGGCGTGGTTTTATTTTGTGGAGAAGGATTTGGTTTGGTTTGGTTTACATTGGACCACCCTAGTTAATCTCCACCCTCAACACAACACACCATCCCTCATTAAAACCCCACCTAACTTTCTCTCTCATAACTTCCATTAATTTCTTCATCTTCTTCTTCCTTCCTCCACACAACACCAACACCATAGGCAAGTGCATCTTGCCACCAAATAAGTACCCCATTTTATTTGTTCATTAGCTAGATTAGGCCATGGTGAACAACATTAGAATTTGGCATTTTATGATTTGAAGCTTCCATTTTTCTAGATCTAAGTTTTAACCATTTTTGGATTTTCTTGGTTTTGATCTATCAAACTTAGATTTTTTCTTGTTTTGAGGTTTCCATGTGGAAGAGAATTCAATTTTACACAAGTTAGAACTTTGAAAATCCAAATTTGGTTTTGTTTTGGCTAAGTTATGAAGATTGGAAATTTGGAGTTCTTGGAGTATTCCCTCGGCCTGATGGAGAAGATGACCCTCGGCTAGCGCTCTTTAGCGCAAGGCCATGCGCAGTTCAACTCGTGCGCAGTTCAACTGTGCGCAGTTCAACTCGTACGCAGTTCAACTCGTGCGCAGTTCAACTGCGCGCAGTTCATCTCCTGCGCAATTCAACTCGTGCGCAGTTTATCTCCTGCACAGTTCAACTCGTGCACAGTTCATCTCCTGTGCAGTTCAACTCGTGCGCAGTTCAACTCGTGCACAGTTCATCTCCTGCGCAGCTCACCCTAGCGTAGCTCGACCCTAGCGCAATCTAACCCCAGCGCAACCTATTGCCCATGATGGTTTGGATTTTATTCCTTGGACTTGGCTTCTCTTTTGTGGGTTGGAGTTTTGAGATCTTGTTCCACACAATACGACTGTCTCGACCCAACACGACCTGGCACGGTTTTTTTGGTGTTTTGCTTATGACTAGTACGGTTTTTTGTAATTTTTGTGAAGTATGATTCTAGTACTTTCTGATCTTCTTGATAGTGACCCGATGGGGTGCGCCCTTAACTTTTAACCTGTAATTCATGATTAATCTTGATACTGGATAACTTGATAGTGGCCCGTGGCGGCGCACTCCTGACTTGTAACTTGTACACCTGTAACTTGTAACTTGACTTAACTTGATGCTGTTGTAATGGCTAGCTTGACTCGTATAATCAACTCTGACACCATGGGTGTTCATTCTTGCTGCCTTGTGCAATCCAATTGTCTTGTCTCGCATCATGTCTAGGACGTGACTCCCTGGTTACCACGGTCAGGGATTCACACTGAATATGGATTAGGCTAATGACTAGATCAAACTATAGTTCATGGAGAATTTCCAGTCACAGGCAATCTCGTTATCTGGGCGCTTTAAACGGACTTGTAGCATGCCGACGAGTAGGACACATTTTCAGCACACTGTCATGTGTTGCACCCTCTAAGTCACCTAAGGGTGTATCGTCTCCTGGGCGATGTACCCAACCATACTCTCAACCCGCGGAAGGATAACTTGATAGTCTGCAGGGCTTGGGACTGGGAATTTCTCACTTGCATCTTGTTAGTAATTAGGATTGTGATAACCCTAGTTAGTTAAGTAGTAAGCCGTAGTATTTGCTTGGCTGCTTGTGAATGGATGGTGTCCAGCCTGGTCTAAGTCTCGTCTAAGTCCCTGTACCTGGTACTCCTGTAAATGATTGTTTTACTTATCTTTAACAATAAATGGGTAGAGACAAGTGCTATTCAGGCGAAGGGTTACAACCCCGGTCCTTGTTTGGTTTACGGGTTGTAATCTTGCTCCCGGAATGGTTCCATGTCCCTAGTCGTTTATTATCCTGTTGTACTCTTTATTACTTGTACTTTTCTTCCATTTTCTTATGTTCTGATATGCTGGCTTTTGTTCTTATTTCGTGGCCTCCTTTGTGGCACTTGCTCTTTTCGGGGTTTGACCCAGCTGGTTTTGTGTGGCCAGATTTCGGAACAGCACCCGAGGATCTATCGAACTTCCAGCCCAATGGTGGCGACTAGAAGGAACCCGGGCTACGAGTGGGTTTTCCATTTTGTTTCACTCACTTCATTGTAAATTATTCTTTTAAGGCGTTTAGCCGACGAGCACCTGTTAGCTCGATGCACATTTACTTACTGTCTGCCTACGGGCTGTAAACATGATTAACAAATCCTAGGGTTGATCATGTATGACTTAACTCTTGTTAGTCCTCGCATTTTGTATGACTAGCTTCATGATCAGCTGAATATGTAATATTTGGGACGCCTTTTATTGTATATTTGGTGATCTAACATCTTGTAACTATATTACATGCTTGAGATTGAGATAATAAGCTTGACCTTCAGAGACCGTTGGCTTGTAGAAAACCCTCATATCTAGACAGCCGTAACCGTATAGCGAGGTGGATTCCATTTCAATATACGTAGCTGGCTATGTACGCCCCCGCTCTCCAGTATTCTGGTTCTGGGGCGTGACATGGTTTAAGTGGTGGCCCATGCAGGTCTTGGCATTCAAGAATGTGAGGGTTTACCTAATAGATGTCTCAATCAGTATTCGCCCTTGATCTCTACTCGTATCTTCAAATCCCTGAGAATCTTGACTTGATCACATGCTTGTATCGTTGATCTGTCCTGGTCCTTCCTTATTGTTTCCTATGTCGTCTTCTTCAGCGG
This sequence comes from Iris pallida, assembly GCA_029216955.1. Classification (NCBI taxonomy): domain Eukaryota; kingdom Viridiplantae; phylum Streptophyta; class Magnoliopsida; order Asparagales; family Iridaceae; genus Iris; species Iris pallida. The sequence goes on along the minus strand of JANAVB010040419.1, from coordinate 20,300,406 downwards.
CATTGTTCCTGGACCTGCCTATCAGCAAGGCGGAGCAACTCCCATGGACCAGCAACTTGGAGATCATGCCCAGTATTTCGGAGTGGCCTCCAGAGTCGTGCCTACCGGAGGAGAACTACCAATTCGGCCCGTCCAGCCTGCAGAGCATGATGATGGCACTTTGGTGGGTCTCATCAGGACCTTGATAACTTCCCAGGATCGTCGCGGAGATGCCTTGCACCAGGCAGTGGCAGATGCTTTGACCAGAGGCGGTCATCAAAGGAACAGCGCGGCCAACAGGTTCAAGCGCTTGAACCCTCCATTCTTCGACGGCAGCAAAGATGCGATTGCCGCGGACGCTTGGCTTCAGGATACCGAGGTGATTCTGGAAGCAGCTAGGACACCTGAGAATGAGAAGGTGGCGGTGGTACGCCTACAGTTGCTGGACTTGGCTCGCAGTTGGTGGGCGGCACAGGCCGTGGGATTAGCGGCGCCGGTCACTTGGGCGATATTTAGAGAAAGATTCCAGACGAAGTATTTTGATGTTGTAGCTCGGTACGACCTACAGACGAGATTTACCAACTTGAAGCTAGGAGGCAGAACGGTCGACGGTTATGCATCTGAGTTTTCTAGACTCAGTAGGTTTGCCCCCACCTTGGTAGCGACCGAGTTTGATAGGGCCCAGCGGTTCCAGCAGGGACTGCATTTGGAGATCTTGTTGGCAGTTGAGCAGTTCGAGCACCAGACGTTCGATGCAGTATTGAGAGCAGCTAGGAGGCATGAGTACACCTCCCAGAGGATCGTGGATAGGACCAGAGGTAGGAAGCGATCCCACAATCAGATGCACCAATCATCAGCTCCAGTCCCGGCAGCAAGGGGTTTGACTATTGGAACTCCGAGGCGGGCAGCCTCGGTAACGTCGGTTCAGCATTCAACCCCGACGTACCCGCAACAGCAGAAGTAGAAGCAGACTTTCGCGATGGGATGTTCTCATTGCGGGAAGCCAGGGCACGTGGTGGCAGATTGTCGCAGGGCGCGGGGATTGTGCCTGGCTTGTGGAGCGACAGATCACAAGATAGGAGCCTGCCCGAATAGGGGTAGTTCGTCCTCTTCCAACCTAACCAGTCCATCGGTTAGGGGACCAGCACCTATGCAGCAGCACTAGTACCCGAGGCCATTGTTGCCTCAGGCCCAGGCGTTTCATCAGCAGAACCAGCAGCAGTACACCCAAGCCCAAGTGTAGAGCAGGCAGAGAGGTTTCCAGCAGAGGGGACCCGCAGCTAGAGGACAAGGTCAGACAATGATGATGACTATGGAAGAAGAAGTCCCACCAGGTGAAGTAGTGGCAGGTACTATTCTCGTCAACTCCTCTCCAGCATCGGTATTATTTGATTCTAGTGCATCTCATTCATTCATGTCTGTACGATTTGCGACACGGATAGGATTGGAGCCCAAGTCATTATCAGTGAGGCTCAATATACTTACTGGTAATGGTCTTGTGGGAGTAGATCGAGTGTTTTTCTCATGTCGGATCGTAGTTAGCGGTAGAGAGTTTCCCGCTAGATTTATAGAGTTTTCCATGGCAGACTTTGATGTAGTCTTAGGCATGGATTGGTTGAGGAACCAGTATGCTAGGATAGACTGCCATGTTGGCAGGGTTGTCTTTAGTATTCCAGGCGAGCCAGAGTTTTCATTCTCCAGAGGCGCAGTGGAGCCATCTTCTCCAGTATTGCGGATGGCAGTAGCAGCAGTACAGTTACCCCGAATAGTTGAAGAGTTTCCAGATGTCTTCCCAGAGGAACTTCCAGGGATGCCGCCAGAGAGAGAGATCGAGTTTACTATAGACTTGATCCCCGGGACAGCACCAGTATCAGAGCGAGTCTACAGGATGGCGCCTTCAGAGTTGGAGATCTTGTACAAGATGATTGAAGAACTCAGGACCAAGGGATTCATTCGTGCAAGTGGATCGCCTTGGAGAGCCCCGATGCTTCTTATGAAAAAGAAGGATGGTACGTCCAGGTTATGTGTAGATTATCGTACCTTGAACTCAGTGACAATCAAGAACAGATACCCTCTCCCGAGGATAGATGACTTGTTTGATCAACTCAAGGTGGCTTCAGTATTCTCGAAGATAGACTTGCGGTCAGGATACCACCAGATCAGAGTCAGAGAGGAGGACATCCCGAAGACAGCTTTTCGATCTAGGTATAGGCATTGGAAGTTTCTTGTTATGCCCTTTGGAGTAACCAATGCGCCGGCCGTATTCATGGACCTCAAGAATCGCATTTTTATGCCTTACTTGGATCAGTTCGTGATCATGTTCCTAGATGACATCCTGGTCTACAGCAAGAGCGAAGAAGAGCATGAGCAGCATCTCAGAATCGTCCTTCAGACGCTTAGAGAGCATCAGTTGTACGCCAAGTTCAGTAAATGCGAGTTCTGGCTCGATCGCATTTCGTACTTGGGTCACATCATTACCTGAGGAGGAGTGGAAGTAGATCTCCAGAAGATTGTGGCTATCGAGTCATGGCCAGTACCTAGTTCAGTGGCAGAGGTTCGCAGCTTCCTTGGATTGGCCGGCTACTACCGGCGATTCGTTTCAGATTTTACAAGAATTTCGGCACCGATGACCCAGTTGACCCGCAAGGATGTGCAGTTTGCTTGGATAGCAGAGTGTCAGGAATCATTTGAGAAGTTGAAGCGAGGTTTGATAATGGCTCCCATTCTCACGCTTCCAGATGGGACCGGAGGATTCACAGTTTATTGCGACGCTTCAGGCAGAGGATTGGGGTGTGTCTTGATGCAGCATTGGAAGGTAATATCTTATGCGTCACGACAACTTCGTGATCATGAGAGGAATTACCCGACCCACGACTTGGAACTGGCAGCAGTAGTGTTTGCACTTAAGTTGTGGAGGCACTACTTGTACGGGGACAGAGTGGAGATATTTACTGATCACAAGAGCCTGAAGTATGTTTTCACCCAGAAGGACCTTAACATGCGGCAGAGAAGATGGCTCGAGCTATTGGTGGACTACGATGTGGATTTGCAGTATCACCCAGGGAAGGCCAACGTTGTAGCAGATGCATTAAGCGGGAGAGCCGGAGTTTATTTCCTGACAGCACAACCAGAGTTATTGGCAGATCTTCAGAAGATGGGAATAGAAGTGGTTCTTCCTACCAACGTGGCGTTGGTGGCCAGTCTACAAGTTCAGTCCAGCATAGTTGAGAGGATCCGGATGGCGCAGTCTACAGATTCCAAGATCCAGCAACTCAGAGCAGAGTGTGAGGGAGGAAGAAGGCCAGAGTTGTGCATTCATGAAGATGGTACACTTCGGCACGGCACCCGTCTTTGTGTACCCAGTGGAGATATCAAACAGGAGGTCATGGCAGAAGGTCACAGTTCACAGTATTCTATTCATCCTGGTGGTATGAAGATGTATATAGATATCCGTCAGCACTTCTGGTGGAATGGCATGAAGAGGAAGATAGCCCGGTTTGTCTCTCGGTGTTTGGTTGGCCAGCAGGTTAAAGCTGAACATCAGAAGCCCGCTGGACTTCTTCAGTCCTTGCCGATTCCAGAATGTAAGTGGAAGCATGTGACCATAGATTTTGTGACTGGATTGCCTAGATCCCCAGCTGGTCGAGATGCTATTTGGGTTATAGTTGACAGGCTCACGAAGGTAGCTCACTTTCTTCCATTCAGAGTTGGTCAGTCGACAGCTCAGCTAGCAGAAATGTACCTCAGACAGATTGTCAGGCTTCATGGGTGCCGGTCAGTATTACCTCGGACAGAGATTCAAGATTCACATCACACTTTTGGCGTAGCCTGCAAGAGAGTTTGGGAACTCACCTTCAGTTTAGCTCAGCTTATCACCCGCAGACAGATGGCCAGTCGGAACACACAATCCAGACTCTTGAAGATATGTTGTGGTCTTGTACCCTTGACTTCGGTGGTTCATGGGAGGATCACCTGCACCTGGTGGAATTCTCGTACAACAATAGTTTCCAGGCCAGTATTCAGATAGCCCCGTTCGAGGCACTGTATGGTAGGAAGTGCAGATCTCTGTTAGCCTGGGATGATGTTGGAGAGAGGCAGATGCTTGGTCCAGAAATGATTGCCCAGATAGTTGAAGTGATCAGAAGGATCAGAGATCGTCTTCGAGTGGCCCAAGATCGCCAGCGCCATTGGGCCGATGCTCATCGACGTCCCTTAGAGTTTGCTATCGGCGACCATGTATTCCTTAGGATCTCGCCTAACCGCGGCGTCATTCGTTTTGGCGTACGGGGAAAGCTTAGTCCTAGGTATATAGGGCCGTTCGATATCTTGGAGCGAGTAGGAGATGTATCCTATCATCTCGCTCTTCCGCCGTCGCTAAGAGAGGTGCATGATGTATTCCATGTGTCCCAATTACGACAGTACATTCCGGACCCGAGCCATATCCTAGACCATTCGGAATTGGTTGTTGGTACCAACCTTTCGTATGAGGAAAGGCCCGTGTCTATATTGGACCGGGGAGAGAAGATACTCAAGAACAAGACTATTAGCTTAGTCCGTGTTGCTTGGGGTCATCACTCTCTAGGTGAGTCAACGTGGGAGCATGAGGACGACATCCGATCGCGATATCCTGACTTGTTTGACTCGTAAGGTATAATGTCTTCCTTATGCCTTATGCTTTCCGTCTCTTGCTTGCATGCGTTATTGTTTGATTGTTTGCTTAGTGTAGCTTATTTGTGAATAGTATAGCGTGCTCTTATATCTCTAAGCATCTTGATTTAAATTCTGAGGACGAAATTCTTTTAAGGTGGGTAGAGTTGTAACGTCCGTATTTCGGAATACGTATTTTGATTAGGCGTATATGTATTTCGAAACTGTATTTTATTTTCTTAGATTCTGGCCTGTAATTGTGTTTTGGCTTAACTTGCTGATTTTGGTTTTCTCGTAAAATTGGTTTTTGGACCCGGCGTGGTTTTATTTTGTGGAGAAGGATTTGGTTTGGTTTGGTTTACATTGGACCACTCTAGTTAATCTCCACCCTCAACACAACACACCATCCCTCATTAAAACCCCACCTAACTTTCTCTCTTCTCATAACTTCCATTAATTTCTTCATCTTCTTCTTCCTTCCTCCACACAACACCAACACCATAGGCAAGTGCACCTTGCCACCAAATAAGTATCCCATTTTATTTATCCATTAGCTAGATTAGGCCATGGTGAACAACATTAGAACTTAGCATTTTATAATTTGGAGCTTCCATTTTTCTAGATCTAAGTTTTAACCATTTTCAGATTTTTTTGGTTTTGATCTATTAAACTTAGATTTTTCCATGTTTTGAGGTTTCCATGTGGAAGAGAATTCAATTTTACACAAGTTAGAACTTTGAAAATCCAAATTTGGTTTTGTTTTGGCTAAGTTATGAAGATTGGAAATTTGGAGTTCTTGGAGTATTCCCTCGGCCTGATGGAGAAGATGACCCTCGGCCAGCGCTCTTTAGCGCAAGGCCATGCGCAGTTCAACTCGTGCACAGTTCAACTCGTGCGCAGTTCATCTCCTGCGCAGTTCAACTCGTGCGCAGTTCAACTCGTGCGCAGTTCAACTCGTACGCAGTTCAACTCGTTCGCAGTTCATCTCCTGCGCAGTTCAACTCGTGCGCAGTTCATCTCTTGCGCAGTTCAACTCGTGCGCAGTTCATCTCCTACGCAGCTCACCCTAGCGCAGCTCGACCCTAGCGCAATCTAACCCCAGTGCAACCTATTGTCCATGATGGTTTGGATTTTATTCCTTGGACTTGGCTTTTCTTTTGTAGGTTGGAGTTTTGAGATCTTGTTCCACACAACACGACTGTCTCGACCCAACACGACCTGGCACGATTTTTTTGGTGTTTAGCTTATGACTAGTATGGTTTTTCGTGATTTATGTGAAGTATGATTCTAGTACTTTCTGATCTTCTTGATAGTGACCCGATGGGGTGTGCCCTTAACTTTTAACCTGTAATTCATGATTAATCTTGATACTGGATAACTTGATAGTGGCCCATGGCGGCGCACTCCTGACTTGTAACTTGTACACCTGTAACTTGTAACTTGACTTAACTTGATGCTGTTGCAATGGCTAACTTGACTCGTATAATCAACTCTGACACCATGGGTGTTCATTCTTGCTGCCTTGTGCAATCCAATTGTCTTGTCTCGCATCATGTCTAGGACGTGACTTCCTGGTTACCACGGTCAGGGATTCACACTGAATATGGATTAGGCTAATGACTAGATCAAACTATAGTTGATGGAGAATTTCCAGTCACAGGCAATCTCGTTATCTGGGCGCTTTAAACGGACTTGTTGCCTGCCGACGAGTAGGGCACATTTCCAACACACTGTCATGTGTTGCACCATCTAAGTCACCTAAGGGTATATCGTCTCTTGGGCGATGTACCCAACCATACTCTCAACCCGCGGAAGGATAACTGGATAGTCTGCAGGGCTTGGGACTGGGAATTTCTCATTTGCATCTTGTTAGTAATTAGGATTGTGATAACCCTAGTTAGTTAAGTAGTAAGCCGTAGTATTTGCTTGGCCGCTTGTGAATGGATGGTGTCCAGCCTGGTCTAAGTCTCGTCTAAGTCCCTGTACATGGTACTCCTGTACATGATTGTTTACTTATCTTTAACAATAAATGGGCAGAGACAAGTTCTATTCAGGCGAAGGGTTACAACCCCGGTCCTTGTTTGGTTTACGGGTTATAATCTGGCTCTCGGAATGGTTCCATGTCCCTAGTTGTTTATTGTCCTGTTGTACTCTTTATTACTTGTACTTTTCTTCCATTTTCTTATGTTATGATATGCTGGCTTTTGTTCTTATTTCGTGGCCTCCTTTGTGGCACTTGCTCTTTCTGGGGTTTGATCCAGCTGGTTTTGTGTGGCCAGATTTCGGAGCAGCACCCGAGGATCTACCGAACTTCCATCCCAATGGTGGCGACTAGAAGGAACCCGGGCTACGAGTGGGTTTTCCATTTTGTTTCACTCACTCCATTGTAAATTATTCTTTTGAGGCGTTTAGCCGACGAGCACCTGTTAGCTCGATGCACATTTACTTACTGTTTGCCTACGGGCTGTAAACATGATTAACAAATCCTTGGGTTGATCATGTATGACTTAACTCTTGCTAGTCCTCGCATTTTGTATGACTAGCTTCATGATCAGCTGAATATGTAATATTTGGGACGCCTTTTATTGTATATTTGGTGATCTAACATCTTGTAACTATATTACTTGCTTGACCTTAAGAGACCGTTGGCGTGTAGTAAACCCTCATATCTAGACAGCCGTGACCGTATAGCGAGGTGGATTCAATTTCAATATACGTAGCTGGCTATGTACGCCCCCGCTCTCCAGTTTTCTGGTTCTGGGGCGTGACAATATAAATATCACATTATATATATAGTTAGGTAAAGTACCAATGTAAAGTGAAGTGTCACATGAATGGCATTTAGTGTCAATGTGTGCTAGTTTATAGGTGAGGTTAAACTCAGGTTAACGGTGCATTGAATTCCCAGTTAAACATATATGTATGGGTACATTTATATGTAACATATATAAATAAAGAGATAGAGAAAATGTGGATAAACATAGAGATAGAAATACATTCAGTAAAAAATATATATAACTATAGAGATAGAGATACATGACTTATTCATATGACATATACTATGGATACATCAGTTAAAACATATGTGTACCTACAATTCAGATTTCATTATGGCTCTCAGGTATGCATCAGTGAATAATTTCAGGAATTTCAAAATAGTGCTAAACTGTTAATGTATCACTGTATCGTAAACTCGATAATGAGCCAAAATAAAAAAACAATTAAACTTATATGAATCTCAGATACTTCTACACATTCTACAGCATGTAATCTATCATGTAATTGAATTCTAACAATCAAAATATGTATAAATCCTACCATTTATCCAATCAAACAGTGTATCAGCCGAAGGGGTTGATAACAAACAAAATCATTTTAAAAACATAATTAAAACCAAATTAAGGGTCGAGATCATGTCGTGTACGTGTGTGTGTGTGTGTCCCACAGGGTGTATCGTATCCACACAGTAGGATACGAAGTGTCCAAACCATCAAAACACAAAAAAATATGCACAGACACAGTCTGCACAGTCAGCGTCATGCAGGCATGTTCGTGTTTCGTGGACTCGACACAGAGCTCGAGACGAGTCGAGTTCGTGCACAGTCCTAGAGGGGGTCTAGGGCTAGTGACATGTCACCCTGAAACATGACCACGACGTGTCCTCATGTCGCACGAGACGCGTATCGGACGCGACTAAACCGCGCGCGCACGACAGGCCCTGATCCGTGCGGCTCGATTTACGAGTCCGACACACAATAAGATGACATGGCACTTAGGGGCTAACATGTCAGTCATGTCCCCAAGCCATACACCATGTTTCGCGTGTCCAAGTGACACAGACACTGTGCTCTGCCACCCGATCAGCAGGGCACGCTCGCGCGTGTCTCGTGCTGTGGTTCGTGTCCGATTCTGGACACAAACATGACTCAAAATGTGCTCAGTCCAATACAAAATTAAAAGTCGTGGATAGATCTACAAATCCATTCAATTAGATTTCAAAATTACGAACAAAAATTCCTTTGTGGCATTTCATCAAACACCAAAACAAGAACACTGATACATGTCCGATACGGACACTAAATCAATACAAATTCCTACGAAACTCATCCTACAACTAGGGGACACCTAGATGGATGCATCTATAGGAATAGTTCATGAAATTATAGAGTTTTGGAGAAATTACCTATTGAGATGAATTCCTATAGAAAGCTTCAATTGTAGATCCTCATTGCGTCTCCAAAACTCTAATACACCCAAATTCTGAATTTCCTCACCAACAATAATTCATAAACAATGATCAGAACCTAATACGAAAGGCTAGGGTTTAAAAGGATAATAAATGAAAAAGTTAGGAGAGATACTTTCTTTGGTTTTCCAGGAGAGAAGGAATAAAAAAGAGAGATGAATTCTCAACATAAGATATTAAATATGCTCCCCCTGACCTAGCTTGGCCGGCCACACTTGGATAGGCTAGGGTTTCCTAATGGTTGGGCTTGGGCCTCTTTCCTATGGCTAAAATAAAACATTAATTAAAAGGAAGTTGCTAACTAGCCCCTAATCAATATGCCAATAGCTTCTAACCTTAGAATAGGATTACTAATCCTAACAAATCATACTACTAGGTCACTAAGTCATGGTGAGACACTAGGCTAGGTTGCACGAAGGCTACACTATAACAGGCCAAAATCACAACACCAATAATATCATCTATTAAAATAATCAAAAGATTTTACAATTACGAAAATACCCTTAAATAGAAAAATGGGTGAGACATGCTCGTCATTATGCCAAGGAGAAGCAAGCAGCACTCTAGAAGATGGGTATCCGGCAGCCATACCCTGCTGAGTGGGACAACGTCGTCTACCCTCCCAAATACAATCCGCAGACGCTTATACCCTATAAAGGAAAGGGGTCTCCTCGACAATACTTGAGGTACTTTGCTTCGGTAACTGGGCACCTGCCAAATGATGATGCCCTCCTATCCAACATATACATAGGAGCCCTGCAGGAGGTAGCCTATGAATTGTTCTGCAGTTCTTCACCATGGGGTGCACCAGTACTCTTTGTGCCGAAAAAGGATGGATCGGTACGGATGTGTATCGACTACAGGGCTCTCAACAGCCTCACGATCAAGAACAAGTACCCGCTGCCGAGGATCAATGATCTGTTCGATCAGTTGAGCAGTGCAAAGGTATTCTCTAAGATTGATCTGAGGTCAGGTTACCATCATGTGAAGGTAAAGAAGAAGGACATTCCGAAGACAGTATTCAGGACCCGATATGGCCAGTTTGAGTTCATGGTGATGTCGTTTGGGTTAACTAATGCCCCGACGGTATTCATGAACTTGATGAACAAGGTGTTCCACCAGTACTTGGACAAGTTCGTGGTGTTGTTCATCGACGACATCTTGGTATATTCGAAGACCCCAGAGGAGCACGAGGAGCATCTGAGAGTGGTCCTGGAGACTCTCAGGAAGGAGCAGCTTTACGGCAAGCTTTCGAAGTGTGAGTTATTTTTGAATCAAGTTAATTTTCTGGGTCACGTTGTGATCGAAGATGGGATCTCAATAGACCCGAAGAAGATCAGAGCAGTTGAGGCGTGGACAGCACCGAGTTCAGTTGCGAAGATCAGGAGCTTTCTGGGATTAGCAGGCTACTACAGGAGGTTCATTCAGGATTACTTCCGAATTATAGAGCCATTGACTAGGCTGACCCGGAAGGACGCAGAGTTTATCTGGTCAGAGGAATGTCAGATTGCTTTTGATGAGTTGAAGAAGCGACTGACGACAGCCCTAATTTTGACATTGTCATCAGGATCAGGCAGGATCACTATCTACAGTGACGCCTCAGGGAAGGGTCTGGGTTGTGTCTTGCAGCAGCATAGGAAGGTGATTGCCTATACATCCAGGCAATTACGTCTACATGAGAAGAACTACCCTATCCATGACTTGGAGTTGGCGACAGTTATCTTTGCTCTTAAGTTGTGGAAGCACTATCTATACACAGAGCGTGTGGAGATCTTCACAGACCATAAAAGCTTGAAATATGTGTTTATACAGAAAGAGCTCAATATGAGGAAGCACATGTGGTTGGATTTGATGAAGGACTTCGACATTTCCTTACAGTATCACCCAGGGGAGGCCAACGTGGTTGCCGCTGTCTTGAGTAGGTATCCGGTAGCTATGTGATTGACGATGGATCGTTACTTATTAGCAGATTTAGAGAGCCTGGGATCGAGGTGATTGTGCCAGGAGTTTAGATTCAGATGTGGGGACTTAAGATTCAGTCGAACCTGGTGGAAAGGATCAAGTTGACTCAGTTCGAGGATATTACTCTGCGGTGTATCCGAGAGCAGGTTCGAGCAGGATTGGTGGATGATGAGTTTATTCTTGAAGAGGATGGCGCATTGAGGTACGGTTCCATACTGTGTGTGCCTAGCAGAGAGCTTCGGGAGCAGGTTATGCAGGAGGCCAATCGCTCTCAGTACACTATGCATCCAGGTTCCAACAAGATGTATAGGGATCTGAAGGAGCATGTATGGTGGTATGGGATGAAGCGGGAGGTAGATCACTTCGTAGCCAGATGTTTAGTCTGTCAGCAGGGTTAAGGCAGAGAGACAGAGGCCAGGAGGACTGTTACAGCCAATGCCCATTTCGGAGTGGAAGTGGGAGCACATCACGATGGACTTTTTTTTCTGGATTGTCGTATACACTAGAAGGAAAAGACGCAATTTGGGTCATCGTAGATAGGTTGACCAAATCAGCCCACTTTTTGTAATTTAAAGTGGGTACGTCTACTAAGAGTCTAGCATAGATGTATATGCGACAGATTGTCAGTATACACGGAGTTCCAGTGAACATTGTCTCGGATCGGGATAGTCGCTTTACTTCCTATTTTTGGCGGAGTATGCAGACTAGTTTGGGCACTCAGCTCAAGTTCAGTACTACATACCACCCTCAGACGGACGGACAGTCAGAGAGGACTATTCAGACACTCGAGGACATGCTGCGAACTTGTGTCTTGGATTTTGGAGGCTCCTGGGCGAATTATTTGCATTTAGTGGAGTTTGCATACAACAACAGTTTCCAGGCCAGCATAGGAATGTCACCATTCGAGGCATTGTACGGGCGTAGATGTCGTACACCCTTGTCTTGGGATGACGTTGGAGCGCGAGCTTTATTGGGACCTGAGATGGTTGTTGACGCAGCCGAGAAGGTGAAGCTTATCAGGGATCGACTTCGCGTGGCGTAGGACAGACAACGGCCTTGGGCCGATAGCCACCGAAGACCTTTGCAGTTTGAGGTACAACTTAGATTTAGGATTAGGATTTTGTTTGTTTTGTGATTTTATTGATCATGTGATTGTTATAGTTAAGCTTGAGACCATATTTGTGCTAGGTTGGAGGTCTGGTGTTCCCGAGGATATCTCCGACGTGTGGTACTAATCGCTTTGGCGGAGGTGGAAAGCTTAGTCCGCATTTCAACGGACCTTTCGTCATCAGCGGAAGAGTCGGTGATGTGTCATACAGATTGGACTTGCCTCCTATATTAGAGGGAGTCCATAATGTATTTCACGTGTCGCAGTTGAGACGGTATGTGGCAGATCCCAGCCATGTACTGGACCATTCCGAGATTGAGGTAGGCCCTACTCTTAGTTATCCAGAACAGCCTGTGGAGATTCTGGACCGACGGGAGAAGGTGCTGAGGTACCAGACTATACCCTTGGTTCGCGTAGCTTGGAGGCACCACTCTCCACGTGAGTCTACCAGGGAGAGGGAGGACGAGATGCGCGAGAAATACCCTTATCTTTTTCCGCCATGAGGTATGACCTTTCTATCCTTCTTATCTATTCAGTTTTGTCTTTAAATTCGAGGACGAAACTCTTTTAAGGAGGGTAGATTTGTCACACCCATTTTTCTATTTAAGGGTATTTTAGTAATTATAAATTCTTTTGATTATTTTAATATATTATATTATTGGTGTTATGATTTTGGCCTGTGACAGTATAGCCTTGGTGCAACCTAGCCTAGTGTCTCACCATGACTTAGTGACCTAATAGTATGATTTGTTAGGATTAGTAATCCTATTCTAAGGTTAGAAGCTATTGGCATATTGATTAGGGGATAGTTAGCAACTTCCTTTTAATTAATGTTTTATTTTAGCCATAGAAAAGAGGTCCAAGCCCAACCATTAGGAAACCCTAGCCCATCAAAGTGTGGCCGGCCAAGCTAGGTCAGGGGGGAGCTTATTTAATATCTTATGTTGAGAATTCATCTCTCTTTTTCATTCTTTCTCTCCTGGAAAACCTAAGTATCTCTTCTAACTTTTTCATTTCTTCTCCTTTTAAACCCTAGTCTTTTGCATTAGGTTCTGATCATTGTTAATGAATTATTGTTGGTGAGAAAAATCAGAATTTGAGTGCATTGGAGTTTTGGAGAAGCAAGGAGGATCTATAATAGTTTTGGAGAAGCAAGGAGGATCTACAATTGAAGCTTTCTATAGGAATTCATCTCAATAGGTAATTTCTCCAAAACTCTATAATTTCATGAACAATTCTCGTAGATGCATCCATCTAGGTGTCCCCTAGCTGTAGGATGAGTTTCGTAGGAATTTGTATAGATTTCGTGTCCGTATTGGACACGTATCAGTGTTCTTGTTTTGGTGTTTGATAAAATGCCACAAAGGAATTTTTGTTCGTAATTTTGAAATCTAATTGAAAGAATTCGTAGATCTATGCATGACTTTTGATTTTGTATTGGACTGAGCACGTTTTGAGTCGTGTTCGTGTCCAGAATCGGACAGGAACCACAGCACGAGACAGGCGCGTGCGTGCCCTGCTGATCGGGTACAGTGTACATTGTCTGTGTCACTTGGACACGCAAAACTTGGTGTATGGCTTGGGGACATGACTGACATGTCAGCTCCCAAGTGCCATGTCATCTTGTTTTGTGTCGGACTTGCAAATCGAGCCGCAGGAATCAGGGCCTATCGTGCGCGCGCGATACAGTCTCGTCTGATATGCGTCTCGTGTGACACGAGGACACGTCGTGGTCGTGTTTCAGGGTGACACGTCACTAGCCCTAGACCCCTCTAGGACTGTGCACGAGCTCGACTCATCTCGAGCTCTGTGTCGTGTTCACGAGACACGAATACGCCTGCACGACGCAGCCTGTGCAGACTGTGTCTGTGCATGTTTTTTGTGTTTTGATGGTTTGGACACTTCGTGTCCTACTGTGTGGATACGATACACCCTGTGGGACACACACACGTGCACGACATGATCTCAACCCTTAATTTGGTCTTAATTAAGTTTTCAAAATGATTTTGTTTGTTATCACGCCCTTCGCCTGATACACTGTTCAAATGGGTAAATTGTAGGATTTATACAGATTTTGATTGTTTAGAATACAATTACATAATAGATTACATGCTATAGAATTTGTAGAAGTATTTGAGATTCATATGAGTTTAATTATTTTTTATTTTGGCTCATTATCGAGTTTACTATACAGTGATACATTAACAGTTTAGCACTGTTTTGAAATTCCTGAAATGATTCACTGATGCATACCTGAGAGCAATAAAGAAATCTGAATTGTAGGTACACATATGTTTTAACTGATGTATCCATATTTGTATATGTCATATGAATAAGTCATGTATCTCTATCTCTATAGTTATATATATTTTTAACTTAATGTATTTCTATCTCTATGTTTATCCACGTTATCTCTATCTCTCTATTTATATATGTTACATATAAATGTACCCATACATATATGTTTAACTGGGAATTCAATGCACTGTTAACCTGAGTTTAACCTCACCTATACACTAGCACACATGTATAAACTATCATGTACAATAACATAACCTGTCTAATCCTTGTGTATTGATTGGGGCATGGAGGAGTAGAAATAGTCATGTGAACAATTCCAAAGTAGTGTAATCATGTACAAACTCTTTAGTGTAATCATGTGCAAATTAAACCGTTTATATGTCTATCTTGTACTCTAAATCACATAGTCACTTACAGTTCTCTATTATTATATATAGATAGACTTGTTTATCAGTTTTCTCTTTTTCTTTTATGCTTATTTCTTACAGCGTTTCATGTATCTTAGCCTATCACATGCTTTATATTTTCTGTCAAGATATGAACTGCGTAAGATGTATTGTGCTCATTTTCGTCCTGATTGGACTGTTGAAAATATTACAGGTGATGAGGAGGAATTCTGTCCTACGTATTATGGCACAGGCTTAGATGACACCGGTGACTTGGACCCTCAGGTGGATCCTACAGTTGCTGTGGACTTGCCTATTTTCTAGATTAGATTTCTAGACTAGTTTCCCTTTGTTGTCTTACTTATGTACTTTTAGTTTCTGGATATTGATAGATGTTGTATATTCAGATATTACTCTCATTTGTAGTTGGTTGGAGATTACTCTTTTATCTTATCTTTTCATCTATTCTCTTTATTCCACCTTAGATGCTGTGATTGAGTTGTACCTTTTTATTGTCCTCCTTTTGGAGTGTATATCTGTGTACAGGTATGGTTATTGCTAGATGTTGTGACCTAGGACAACGTTCTACCGCCGACATTGCGACGTAGGCTGGACGTACCCACTTATCGTGCCCTTACACTGGGTACGGGTCATGACAGAGCATATGGTTCCTTGATGGCCTGCTATATCTCGGTCGACATTGTAGAACCTGTAGCCGATGGAGTAGACGAGGAGGGTCCTGCCTGGTGGGCGGTAGGCAGCCTGCTGGATCCATAATTGGTTGGCGGATCAAGCGCAGGTGTAGAGGCAATCGGGGTCATATTGCTTTTGAAGTCGATTATGATCGAGGATAGTGTCTTCATGGTATCCGTCAGCGTATATATCTTTGTCTCGAGGGCTTAGATACGTCTGAGAGCTTCGTTGTTGTCTTCATCGTTGCCATCGGCCATGAACACAGACCAAGTGTGCGGATGAGTTGAGGGAGCCGTGGATCCTTCGTTTTCTGGCTCAGACGCCTGAGCCTCGCCATCTTGGGGATACATCGTAAGATTGTGATCTTCCTCGGACTCAGAACGATTGCAACCCCCAGTCTGGTGACTAGCTGCGTCGATGGAGGCATCCGTGTCGTATTGCTCCTCCTCAGATCGAAACACAGGGCTGTCATTCATGGTAGGAGGCTGGCTACCGCCAGTATTTGGTATGGCACCCAATGCAGATCTGAAACGGGTGCCGTAGAACATATCTGCATCGAGTATCTTAGCTTTGCTGCTCACCGGCCTCCTCTTTGGTTTAGCGACCGATATGGAAGGATTCTGGGAGGACTTCATGAAAGCTCTGGAACCCTGCACCGCGTAGCATGTGACGATACGAGGTTTGTCTTCTCTATGGCTCATCGACCCCCTATTGAGCCTCTGGCGGGGGGTCGACATGGAGTGAAGTCTCTGGAAGATGGAACATCGGCTCGATGATGGCACGACTGTCTGCTGGCTGTAGCAGTTGATGGAAATCTTGGTGCCAGAGTGCCTTGATTTAGGTACGCCCTGTGCCATAGATTCTTCTTCCGCTTGGAAGAGGGTCGCATCTTCTGCCATAGCACCCCCATTGTACGTGCAAGGAAGATGCATGTGAGTACGGTCAGAACGGGTCTGACGGGAAAGCCTCATGTCGCTTCTGCGGGAACGCTGCTCGCATGGCTCCTTCTTCGTAGAACGTACCCCCTGGCTTGGCTCTCGGAGCCGTAGATCCTTAGCTCTCAACGCGGGCCTCTGGTCTAGCATAGGTGTCGTGCCCTTATTGCACGAAGCACGGACCCCTTGGGATCTCTTCCTACTACCCCCAACGGGCGAGTAGTATTCAAAGTCCGCCGAAGGATCGCCTGAAGGGAACGCGATTCTGTCGAAGTCAGATCTTCTTACCGGCAATGCTCCCGTCGTGAGGGGTTGGACCGGTGCGCGCTTCCTTTGGTGTCGTGCCTTCGTCAGATAAACCATAGAACCATCGTCTTCCTCGTCATGCTTTCCCAGGCGGGAATCGGGCGAGGGAATAAGGCTATAGCAGCCGGAATCTTCTCCGTGGCTTCGGAGTTGAGGGGGTCCTGAGACGCAGTTTCTGCCATCATGCTGCTAGCTGCAGCCGTCTTAAGCCTCCAGACACGTCGAGTCTTCTTCGGTTGTATGAACCGCTTTGAAGTCTTCGATTTTTCTTCAAAGAGGAGATCTTCAAAAGCTTGTTGGTCGAAACGTACGACCAACATATCTTGGGAAGATCCCAACAAGTTGTCATCAGATTACGTCACCGCCTTCTCGTTGGAGGAGAAGGTATTCCCCAGCAGAGTCACTATTTTGTTCAATATAACAAAGGGTTAAACGAACTTTTTTGCTTTATTAAACGCATAAGGTATCTGTGTACAAAGAAGAAAGACCTAAACAGGATATTCTAAGTACAGGGAGAAGCGGTTTCTGGAAAAGTGTGACGGTGGAGATCGAGCACTACAGCGGCTACTTTACTCCGTTGATG